>QBDW01005887.1:0-66407 GCA_003261595.1 Maconellicoccus hirsutus | reverse complement strand
AAGATATGGCGCATGCGCTGAGTAACTGGTTTCGCGTCCGTTACAAATACGAGTGTACATCATATATTGACTGACAAGGGAAGATATGGTGCATGCGCTGAGTAACCGGTTAGGCATTCGTTACAAATACTAGTGTGCAACATATATTGACTGACAAGGAGAGATATGACGCATGCGCTGAGTAACTGGTTCAGCGTTCGTTTCAAATACTAGTGTACATCGTATACTGACTGACAAGGGAAGATATGGCGCATGCGCTGAGTAACTGGTTTCGCGTCCGTTACAAATACGAGTGTACATCATATATTGACTGACAAGGGAAGATATGGTGCATGCGCTGAGTAACCGGTTAGGCATTCGTTACAAATACTAGTGTGCAACATATATTGACTGACAAGGAGAGATATGACGCATGCGCTGAGTAACTGGTTCAGCGTTCGTTTCAAATACTAGTGTACATCGTATACTGACTGACAAGGGAAGATATGGCGCATGCGCTGAGTAACTGGTTCAGCGTCCATTACTAATATCATGGTGCACGATATATTGACTGACAAGGCAAGATATGGTGCATGCGCTGAGTAACCAGTTAGGCATTTGTTACAAATACTAGTGTGCAACATATATTGACTGACAAGGAAAGATATGACGCATGCGCTGAGTAAATGGTTCAGCGTCCATTACTAATATCAGTGTGCACGATATATTGACTGACAAGGCAAGATATGGCGCATGCGCTGAGTAACTGGTTTCGCGTCAATTACTACTACCAGTGCGCACGATATATTGACTGACAAGGCAAGATATGGCGCATACGCTGAGTAACTGGTTTCGCGTCCGTTACAAATACCAGTGTTCACAAGTTCTTGGCAGGTTTGAGGATCTCTTCATGATAATTTCTCATAAATTAACTTACGCTGTTTCATACTTGAAATTCGTAACATTAAGCTGTATCCTTGTTCATATGTGTGACGCTTCCGCCCCCCTCCTCCCCAAAAAAACTCAAACCGCGTTTATCGCCGGCAACAAATGCGTAGATTTCAACGTCTTAAACCATCCGCTACGATTTAATAATAACCGTCGCAATCTATATTTTACAAATTTACAATATTAAGAATAAAAATATAAAAAAAAAAAAAGAAATTAATCTAATTCACCATCAACCGTATGACTATTCTCCCCAGATCCTTTTTTTTCAAACATCAAAACATTAAGTAATCATTTAAGAGCCCTCATACAAAAAGAATAAAACCAAAGTACACGTTTAGTTGAAAGCTCAAGTTAAGTATTGCTCAAGAGGCGTATTAAAAGAGAAAATGTTAGTCTCAGATTAACGCCAACCCTTCTCCGTCCAACAAGTAAAAAGGGTTAATAAAAGGGTAATGTATAACTACAATTTTAATACACAACCATTGCTACTCTCATTTTTGGCTAACGGTCAATTTAATAAAGACTAACCTATAACGAAATATGTATAAACGGCACAAACTGCTCGAGAAATACGCAACGTCGCCAAATTTATACGTCCGTTTTTCTCCACAGCAACAACGAGTATTACACGTAACTTTCAAAATGAACATATTTATTCATTAAAATTGATGGTTAAACTTTTAACAGCCTTTGTAATCGTTATGAGTTTAAGTTGGCAAAATTTAAATCATGAATATTTGTTTATCCGACAACAAGCGCTACAAACTTCTTCAAATGCACTTACCATTTTAAATGAAAGGGGCTTAGCTTAGTTTACCGTAGGCGTAGATAATGCGAATTGAAATTTTATCAATAAAACTTTCATTTTATAAAACCAAAATTCAATTACAATAATCCCACCGATGAAATCCAACACCCAGGTCATGGAAAATAACCCCTTTGACCTTTTAAAATCGGTAATCGAGACGTCATCGCGACAAAATCCGCATAAAATTGTGAAAAAATTCTCTCGCGAGTACAGGTACATAAACCACGCAAGATAATTCGCGCGTGTCTCGGTTAAATTTCACGTTTGTCTTCAAAAAAGCACGACATAGAAAAATTGCTACTCCGTAGTGCGATAAGAATTAATGTAATTATTCTCCGGAGAGCAATGATGAAACGAATAGCATGAGAATCCGCATTATCTACGTACATCGGTAATGAATTTTAAGAGAATTCTTCAATTCGTACTTCCCGGTCTTACGATTGTTTAAAAGAAACGACATTTTTAACGATTCCTTTGTTTGAAATTTATTCCGACGAAATTTACAAATTTATTAAATAGTACAAAAGAAAACTGGTATTTTTACCATTCGCCGCCACAAAAGTTTCCGTTGACGTTCTCGCCAAACAGAGAGAAAAAAAGGTAAAAATCGTTTTATCCTAACACCCTTGACTTCTAGATGTTTCAGTAATGTTTGCGGCCTCATTTACATACGGAAAAACGCCACTATTTAACCTCAACCGCGACCAGCCACCAAAGGTTTCATGTTCAATTCGCAATTCCAACTCTTGTCGCTTCGTTTAAGGGTTCGGAAAACATGTTAAAATCTTTACACTTGCAAATTTTCCAAAACTACCATACCGGACTAAATTGTCTAAAACTAGGAATTTTCCGACTCAAAACTTGGATAATTTTCATAAACATCAAGTTCAAAATTACCACGTAGATTTTTATGGAAGAATTTTCTTCGTGATTTTTCATCTTTACGGATACTCGAATTGATAATTTTTTCGAAGAAATGATACAATTAAGGAGTTGGCGATTTGAGGAAATGTACGTTTTCATCAACCTTAAAACTTTTCCATCTCTCATTACAATTTCTAATCAAGCAAACACACATACAGGTGTTCGAACACACGAGCGGGCATATACGCTCGAAGTAAAGCCTACACGTATAGTGGTGACATTAGTAAATTGGATCATTAACTTTATTAATTATACTCTACACCATTTCGGCTAGATACTGGTTTTCACGCAACATTGATAAATATTTTAGTAATAGAATTGAGTTTTTCACTTAACATCTCTTCGGTTTACAATTCGCGCAAATTTCACGTTCAATTTTACAATAAAAATTTCCCCCGGAGATTTATCGAATCAGCTTTAAATGCTAATCACAAAACCTCAAATTATTACTTTCAACCCAACACTTTCTCAGATTTTACATATGACCTTTCCATCGAGAATTCACAGCGATTTGAATTCCTACATTATGCTGTAATTAAAAAATGCTTCGTGTAATTTAAGAACTAAAAAATCAAAAGGTTGAAATTTTCGAGTTGATATTTGAAATTAATTATCAACGTATTTCTAACGCATTAATCATTTTAGAACCACGACATATGTATTTTTTTCTCTAAGCGATCACTACAGTGACATACGTGAAATGTCGTAGACTGCATAGTGGTTTTTTTTTCTCCACGGAAAATCCAACTCCACAGACGTGAATATTTAACGGTGAAAAATTACATTAAAATTACCCGCGCATTATTTTAGCATCCAGACCTAACGCTATTTCGGTTCTGATTTTATCATCAGTCGTTATGAATGTCAATTATATTTTGAAAAGGGTAAAACACTATTACACACTCGATAACCTACATTCTTGTAAACCGTTTATTATACATTATATTGAACCGTGGCGTAATTTCGCGTATACTCACACAAGTGAAGCGATAAATTTACTTCTTGGAGTACATAATAAAGTACAGAATACAGAGTAATCTATTTGATTGAGATTTTAATTTACATATTTGTAAATGTGTATTTGAACGGATGTGATGAAGGAGTCGTTTGGTTTCTTGGATTTATTTTTTTTAATTCATGAATGGTTATTTTTGGATTTTTTTCAAACTTCCCTGAAGAAGGGAGCAATACTAACATCTCATTTTTTGTTCCTCGCTAAACTAAAAGCAACTTCATTAATGATCATTTTTGGTTCTTTCTTTTTGCCCGAGAATATAAAACATAAGTAATCGAATATTACCAGTCAATTTATTTATAGTTAGAGAATACAGCAGAAAATGAAAGCAAGCAAAACAAGATATAATTCATTAAATTCAAGTCATACGAACAACTCCGACGTTATTCGAATGTAGCCGAAATATTTGCACTCGTCCTGTTATAATGGACTGCTGAAAATTGGCCAATTTGACTAACTTCATGTTGTACCCAATATTCCTAAAGATGATAAGTTTCCAAAATTTCAGGTCGATGACCCCATTTGAGCTGCAGATATGGCAGAAGTTTTAGAGTCGTTGGAATTACAAAACGGTATTTCTGAAGATGTTGCTTATGCATTTTCTGAGTTGAGACCTTTTCCAGATGTATTTAAAGAGTTGGGATGTTATGAGGGTCGCCCTGGTCCTGTTGATTTTGACGTTTTGCCCAGTGCCGGAACTATGGAGGTATTGGGCGTCAGAACACCCCCTCCGGCCAATACTTTTTCCGGAAAAAAAGTCGGCAAATTTGATTTATGTGCTGGTAATTCGTGCCGGCGGTTTAGATTATGTAACAAAAATTAAATTTTTTACAAAAATTATTATAACCGACTCAAAAAAGTGATTTTGCTGACTTGGTCACTAGGCATTTATCTACAAAATATTCAATATTTTTATCTTTACCATGAAACTGAGTCAGAAATTTTATCAAACTGAGAATTATTTTGCCAACTCGGCATTTATCCACAAAATGTTTAATTTCTGAGGCGGCAAATATGGTTGTTAGTCTTATAAAATAAACGTTTTTTAAATAAAAATACGTATACTTCATGAAAATGAAAATTTTTCAATTTTTTTTAGGGGAAGACTGCTGCATGAGTCATTCAACTACAATAAATTTTACCATAGTAACCTCTTTAAAAATAATTAAAATTTCGTATATTTGTGATGAATGTAAAAAAATTTTCACCCTCGCTCCGCTCGGGGCAATTTTCTCTCTGCTCTTTTCAATTTTTTCCTTTGAAATATTTTGACACAACTCTGAGGGGAGCGGAAAAAATTCACCGTACATAGGTGGAAAAATCGCCTCAACCCTCAGCTGCTGTACATAGCGAAAATTGAAAAAAAATCTAAATTCGCCTCTGATAACATAGAGGATTTTTTTTTTTTGAAAAATCACTACTTTTTTATTACCTCTTTACCAAATTTTTGAAAATTTCTCATCTTAACCACCCCTTTCTCCTTATCTCATCAACGAGGTCAAATTTTAGATTAAAAAAAATTTGTATTTAAAAAAAATCGAATTTAAATTATAAAATATGCTTATTGAAAAAAAAGGTATATGTATCAAAATTTTACAGCAGAGGGGTTTAAAGTTTAACTTAAAACATCGAAATTTCCTCAAAATATTGAAAATTGTGATCGGTGGTGTGTTTCACGGTTTCATTCGATTCTTGAAGGTTTTTTACATAAATTTCATTAAAAAAAAAATTTGAGCAATTTTTGAAGAAAAATATTTAAATGCTCAACTTTAAACGTCGAAATTTCCTCGAAATATTGAAAATTGTGATCGGTGGTGTGTTTCACGGTTTCATTCGATTCTTGAAGGTTTTTTTTCATAAATTTCATCAAAAAAAAATCGAAATTTTGGCCAAGTGGTCCCTTCTCGTATGCGCCCTCACATATGACGTCACATATTCTACCAGTGTTGCCAATACATAAAAAATTGCCAAAAATTTATCAAAAATGAACAATTTTTGTGTAATTTTTTCAAAAATATTTCTGATTTTTTCATTTATGCACTACTTTTTGACAAAATTTACTACTTTTTCACTACTTTCATAACCATGGCCTATTATAAGCAGTGGCGTAGCCAGGATTTTGGCAAGGGGGGGGGGCAAAACGAGTCCAGGTAGTCAACATTTTTTTTAATTAGTGGGAAATCAGAAATTGCAAACGATTTCTTTTCCTATTCCTTTAATTTATAAACAAACTACGATACGTCGAAACAAAAAATAAAAGGCCATGGGGGGGGCAAGTGCCCCCTTTGCCCCCCCTTGGCTACGCCACTGATTATAAGAAAATTTTGGAACCGTGCAAACAAGTCTCAAAATTTTATTCACAATATGACACAGAAAATTTTTTTACCCCATTTGAAACTTTTTGTATCATTTGTCACATTTAAATTGTAAATTTTTCTGATTGATGATTAAATAGCATTGGCCAATACCCAGCTTCAGAAGTGTTAAAGTAGGTAGCGAATACGTCGGATCACAGACGTATTCAACTTTGTAAAAAAAAAATTAATCCTAAACTAATAAAAGAACGTGGTTTAGCATCGCGATGAATAGAAAGTAGTTAACAATAAAATTGACAAGGGTTAATCTTTTATTCTACAAATACATAACACCACGTTGCCGCATTTTCCATTCGAACGGTACCTCTCTGGTTTATACCTTTATTAAAATGAAAATTCGCCAATAAAATTAAACTTTATGATGTTCTCATACAATCGCACCGATACGTTGTCTTTTGATTCGTTATTCTATTGGTTGTAACAAAATGGCTAAAAAGTATATCACGAAAATGAGACAGAAGGAATTACATTATGAGCTTTGTAATTTCACCTCAGGCTAATTTGTATAGCAAGAAATTCCGAATTGGGAAGTACGAGGAAAAAAACATAATGTAAATGATAAATAGCTAATTTTTTTCAACTTGGTGCACTATCGATGCGAACAATTGTTATGTATATAGGAAAAGCTATTTTTTGAATTACCCTTATTGCAAAAATGTAATCCGGTATTTTGTATGAATTCGTGATTAATGAACGGTAAAAACGAATTCGTCGGACGACTACAGAAAAAGAACATTTTTTATTTTCTGCCACGAAAAAGTAACAATCCGATAAGTACATTACGGTTTGTAAAATATGGAAAATGTTAGCTTTCATTGCGACGAAAGTTACTCTTCCGTTCAACTGTTTGCGACGCATATTGGAGGACATAAGGTGAAAGAAACGATCCGAAGCTGTAAATGGAAGTGTGTTGCTGATGCATTCCATTTTCTTCGAGATTCCCCCCGCCGTCTAAAGACCATTACTATGATTGATGACAACTATTTCCTGTAACCCAATAAACAGGACATTTTATAAAACTTCGCTTCGTCGTTCTCTTAAATACTACCATCTCATCTCCGCCTTGTCCTCTGTATAATAATAGCGCTATACTAGATTAAAAAAAAACCTCGCTTCGGATATAAGTTCGATTTTTCTTTAGCACGTTTTTCCGCAACACGGCCGCTAATTATTCAACGATACATTTTTTTCATTCTTTTGCCAATGCGATCTCGACGTATACGTTGGTAAGATGTACCGGAATTTAATTACAAACGCCGTCCGAAATAACTGATTGCTTCAGTTGGTAATTTATCTTGGAAAAAATACGCCGAAACAAATCTCAGCAAGCGACCTTAATTATTCCGTGTATACGCGGCTGAAATAAACACGAAAAAAATTCACCGACTTGGAAATCGTCTAAGATTTCGTTCGGTTGTGATGATTTCTTCGGCGTACATTGATGAATTAATTCACTCACGTCAGAGGCTCGAATTGATTTTCGTGATAGATTAAAATCTATGAAAATTGCTTGTTTTTACGTCCCCGCGACGCCATCTCTTTACGTGCTTCGTACGAGCATTCGTTCTAAATTAACTTTTTAATCATGATGCAACGTAGAATAGAACGGAGATTAATTCCATATATGTAATTTAACGCATACAAGTGCATGAAATTTAATAATCTATTGTGCCTTTATGTACGTCCCATGACAATGTGCCAAAAAAGCGAAAAACAACGCGTAAGTGTTCACGGTATGCGAATATTTCACGCGTCGGACTAGATTATCATTCATTCATAATCGAGTACATTCACACGTTCGATGTTGTGAACTGAAATGCAATTCGGAATTCAGAAATGTATTGAAAAATCACATAAATTCGATCATCGTTTGGCCGGCACGATAAAGCAACTTTGCAACCCCTAAGAATTGACCATAAAGTTGGGAGGTCTTCAATCGCAAAAGGTCAACGTCCGCGAAAGGCGCTCTCATCATTTTATGCGAGAACGGTACCACTTATTAGCTGATTTTTTGCAAGATTACTTAATGCTGGTTACAAGACTTGACTCACTCAAAGCAATGTTCCAATACGGAAGTTGAAACTGGTTGAATTTCGCCATCAAATATTTCCAATAAAATATCACTACCAAGTAACGAGCTTTCAAAAGTTCACCATTACCTCTGAATGATCGTTGGCCTGAGCCCCTACTACTTGTAGTTCCAACTCCAAAACAAATCGTAATTCTAAACCACTTAAATTTCAAAAGTCACCAAGTCCGAAACCGGAAAACTACATGTTTTCGTTATTTACGTTAATCTTGCTCAACGTAATTCCCAAGTGGAAAACTTACACTCATTTGCGAGGTACTTAAACGTGACGCAATTCAGAAACTAATATGACTTTTACTACTTACACGTGAGTTGAGTAACTCTGTAAATGTCTCGATGTGGAAAAGCTCAACTATGCAAATTGAGTATATATGTACTGATACACAATAAGTACCAGCGAAAAAAAAGGAAACAATAAAAATTGTCGCGTTCTTGTACTAAATACCCCGGGGGGTTCGTACTACTGGAAAATAAATAAATAAAGCAACAGCAGCAGTTCTCCGCTATGGACGAATTTCCAAAATTTCAATCAAATGGAGAACGAATAATGTAAAAAAAAAATTATTTTTAAAACACCAAATTTCAAAAATGTAGTATTTGCGGAGCATGTGATAACATGAAATCACGTTGTACTTAAAAAAAACATACATACCGGGTGTCCGGTCGCTCACGAGGTCGTGGGTCTCTCCAGTAGAATAAATCACGTTTTTTTTCGATTCCGCTGTAAAAATGATAAAAATAACTTGAACAATATTGAATTATATAAATTTTTTTTAAATAAAAAACTAAATTTGCTGATATCAGTTGCACTTTAAATTTCAAAAATTGCAATTTATTTAATCTAAAAACTAACGAAGGTCTATAAACAACGGTACACGTGTTCGTAACGTCAAAAACCAAAAATTTTAAGATTCGATCTTTTTCGAATTTTATGAACTGAAAATGTACGCATTTGATCATAAAGTTAACGAACTTTCATCATGAGTAATTTTACGACATAAAAAATGACTGCGTTTTAGTAGACATCGTTACTTTTTACTGTCAGTAGCAATCCCCGTTTCAATTCACTTTCGCTTTTATTTCACTATTACATTTTCAAAAAAAATTCTATTGTCAAAATGAAAAAAAGGAGGCATAAGCTGCCATCGCAAGTTGGCCGAACGATGAGGTACCTCACAAAAGTGATTTCCCAAGAATATCATAACATCTAAAACCAAAAAATTCGATTCCAACGCGGTTTTTTATAACTAAATTTGATATTTTCATAAGCGATCTATATCTTCGAATACACGAATGATTAAAAATCCTCAAATACACCAAATATCTCAATAAATGAGAAATTCGACGCAAAAAAATTCATTTCTTCCTAAAATGCACAAAAAAATCCAAATAAATCTGTAAAACACATTTCGAGACGTTATTTCTAAATAAAAACAAACGAGCAACAATTTTCGCCATTTTTTACACCAAGTGAAAATTTCATTTCCGTAATAGCGCCTCACTCTTTCTCATTGGTAAAATTCATCCAAAAACTAGACGTAAAATTGTGGGCGGTCTAATAAATGTTACTAGTATTTTTGAAATAACAATATGTTAGAGAAGAGATAAACGAAAACGTGATAAAAACTTGACTGGATTTATTCGAAGTCGTAAAATAAAAATTTTACGATCGTTGATAGCTGCAAGTTTTACGATTGCGTTAGAAAAAAAATAAATAAATAAAATTGCAGAAAATAAAAAACATTTCCTAGTGATTTAAGAAGGATTTAAATTAAAAGGTATTAACGGTGTACTTTCAGCCATTTGTAAGAAGTGAAGGAGAAAACGAATAAAATTTCGTTATTTCTTAACTACGTCCAATCGCCTACCGATATTACCTTGCTCATTTGAAGTATATTAAAAAAATTCCTTTCAGCGGAGCGCTTAATAAATGGCTTAAAAACTTCATCACAGATTAACATTTTTAACGTACGAATTTAAAAAAATAATTCAATAATTTTCATTAACCAGGGTTTTTTTAATTTCCAGAATTTGTTGAAAATGAGGAAGGTGAGGCGTGGTGGTTGAAATTTTGCCTTTTTACTTTTCTGCGTTATTTCGATAAAAACATGGTTGAAATAATTCCAAGATTAATTTGCGATTTTTTTGCCGTCGAAAAAGTCGATTTTTGTACATTGTTTTTTGTCTCGCTTCGCATTTTGCAAAAATCAGCTTTTCCGACAGCAAAAAAGTCGCAAATTAATCTTGAAATTATTTCAAACAAAAAATGTCATATGATCTATAACCCAAAAATCGATAGATTTTGAAAAAAAAAATTATTCAACGATGAGCTTAAGTTCGCGCGCGGTAATCGGTACTTCTCACTGTGCGGTAGCGCCTCGTTTACGGTTACGCGCGTTGCTGCGTTTGGCATGTTACTACAGGCCAAACGCGGTGCCGTGCGCAACGGTGAACGAGGCGCTACCGCGTAGTGGGAAGTTTCGGCAAACGTTCGCGCGCAGTTTTTGTGATTTTTGACCAAGACCTCGGGAAGGCAAAATTTTGAAAAAAATATATGATATTTAGGGGTCGGTAATACATCGAAAAAATGAGTTTAAAAAATTGTGCCAGTTGAGATAGGTACTTAAAAAAAAAAAATTAAGTCAAAAACGCCCATTTGGAGGAGAAAAAATTGAAGTGGAGGATTGTTGATTTTTTCATAGAAGGCCCTTATAAGGGTCTATCATACACCAAAATTTCAATTAATTCCGTCAACTTTAATTTGAGAAAAAAATTCATATCTGATTTTCGAAAAAAAAATTATTTCTCGAAAACAAGGGGGAGGGGGTAGCTAAAATTTTGGTCATGAACGTTTCTCGACAGTACCCACCTACCACCCAAATATCATCAAAATCCGGACCCAATAGCCTTTTGATCATGGTTTTTTTACAATTCGATATGAAATCCTTCAAAAATTCTCATAACTTTGAAAATTTACCAATTTTTGATGGCGTGAAATTTGACTTGAAGGAGGATAAAGAATCGAAAAATCATTTAAATGAAACTTCAACCTTTGGAGCAATTCCTATGCAATCTCGATTAAATTTTTTTCTCATTTTAAAAATGACTTCGACGAGAACACAAAAAGCATTCCTTCGCGGCGCATCTTTTTCGAGAAACGAAAATAACTCATGAAAGTCAGATAGATTCACGCGACCCGAAGGACCACACAAATTACCACTTCATACTCGTCGGTTTCCCTAAACCAATCTCAGTATATTTTTTTATGCACACAACCTTCATATTTCCATCGCAACTGCTTTAACTGACAAAAACTTGAAAAATTTTCGCTCCAAGAACTCTTCAAAGAAAATGAAAAAAAAAGAACATTTAAAATAAGTGAACACACCGCGTTCAGAAAATTACACCGAATTAACGCATTTAGCGAGTAATTAATTACGATGGTGTAAACAGAAAAGCGTTCAGCGAAAGAAAAAATGGCTGCTGTGTTTGAAAATTGAAACTAATTCTGGAAAACTATGCCGTTTTTCCGTATTTTCGTTATTAATGTTTAAATAATTTTCAATACGGAGAAAAATAAAATAAGGGGAAAGAGGCGACGAAACAACGAGAGTGTTTAAACGCGAAAACAATAAGAGGAATAAAGAGGTTATTTTTTACATAGAAAAAAACTTCCTCCAGTATGCTGATTATTTAATGAACTCAGTTTAAAAAACAATTTTCAGATAATTACCAAATATAGTATTAATAAAAACCAGATTATTTTCGTCTTTGTTTCTTATAAAATAATTTGATAACTTTTTCAAACACCTTATTCTTGTATTCGCGAGTTTTTCGGCGGGCGTCTAAATAAAATTATAAAGTTTTTCGTTAGTTAGGCACTTTTAAAATAAGAATTAATTAAGACGCCGGAAGTTATAAGCGAAAAATCACAAAAAGCTGTTAATACCCGCTTTTTCCTTGCGCCATTTCTCTTTATTTATTTAATTTATAACCAAAGGCAAGTATTAAAATTGTTTTTCAAGAATGTAATATGCGCGGAGACTGCTTCGTCCAAGTACACGCGCGTCGCAACCATAACATTGAAAATCTTTCAAACATAGCAAACTTGAAAAAATTTTTTTCGCTATTAAAACAATTTTAATAAAGTTAACGAACTATTTGGACGAACGAAAAGTCGAACGTCATATAAAAAGACGTAAGTTTTGGAACATTATGCGCGAAATTCCAGCCGGCAATTTTTAATGGAATTTGTGCAAGCTCAAAACATCGGTATCAAGCTTCGAGGCTTAGAATGCGTTATTTTCAACAAGATACGCTAATTTTACAAAAAACCAAAAAAAATATGAGAAAAAAGAATGCCTTTTTTACGAAAAAAAAAAAAAAAAAAAACGGTTATGACAGCTGCCGTCCGATAACTTTCCAACGACACACCGCGCTATTTCTAGATATCAAAACTCTTTTTCAAAGAAATCTTTCCTTTTATCGCGACCACGCGACGTTGAATTTTTTCCTCGATACGTTCGAATAGGAAAAAACTACGAGTACCCATATCGAAGGGTGAAATTTTATCTGAATTTGTTATCCTAATTAAACGAGCTTTTTTGCCCACCAGCGTCACATACTGGTGTACTATGTAAAGGTAGAGACACACCGATGCGTAATAACGTTTTTAACCCGGTTTAGCGCATATTTCGAGGTTATTTCGCGATTTAGCGGGTAAAATTTTAAACAAATTATGCGCGCTAATGCACTCGCTGGAAAAACTCGCCGGTTGCTGTTTTTTATTCGCGTTCGGTTTGACACTCAAATTATAATTTGCCAAAGGGTCGCGAATAACACGGTAACTCTTATGGTGTTTAGCTGGGTCAAGCGTGTGCACCACCGGAGTTCAATACGAACATCAATTTTCCATTTATTTTAAGCTGCTAACATTTAAAACGAAGAAATGCGACAAAACGGAGACATGATATTATGCAAATTGCAGTTTTATGGTAATTAGCGTGGACATGGTTTTTTTTATCCCCCTCTGAAATGAAATTTTACCGATACTGAGCTAACCGACTGCATAAAGATGAACCAATTATACCCCGATGTGAAATTACATTCGTGTAAACTGATTAATGCGTTTATATTGTAGCTAACGTGATAGAGTTGTTAATTCGTTTGGCCATTTATAAAAGCAATCGTATTTATTGTCTAAGAATCGAACAAGAAAATTGGCTCGAGGGGTTGCAATTCGGAGTCGCATTTCCTGACACGTTTCACAATAAAAATGGTTTTTTCCTCGTCGTGTAACGTAGTCTGAAAGTTTTTTAAAAATTGCTATAATCGTTGTACAATTTTTTCGCAGGGTAGAATAAACGACGAAATGATATTTCTGAAAGGACGCCAGAGAATTTGCTTCCCTTCGATGGATCATGTTTAGTTGACAATTTTTCCAGGTACTTTGGCTCAAATTGAAAAAAAAAAAGACCATGTCGTAAAAATATCAATAATCATTCTCCGGTATTCTCGACATCTTCGGTAAATAAACGTTCTCACATTCGAGTTGCGATACAGGGTGTTTAAAAATGATGTCAACACCGGTAAGGTTTTGCATTCACAGCGCTCGAGAGGGTGGAGGAACGCATCTAAGACCACAAATTTAAATCTACGAATTATTCCATCATCCTTCAGCGACAAAATACTGCAAACCTCATCTCGACATCTGTTTTTATTTTCGAGATATCAATTTTTTAATAAAATGAAATAATTGCGATTAAAAAAAAAATTTTTAAATGCTTTAATCGACAATTTTTTCTGTCTTTTTGATAATCAGCGATTACAATTTTCCAGAGTAATTACAAGGATTTTGGTGTTTTTCCTGCAAACATTGATTATGCAACTCATTATACCCGTAGTCCCATCTTGATTCATTTTATGGGTCAAGATGAGACTACAGGTATAATGGGTTGCATAACCAATTTTGACAGGAAAAAGCACTAGAATCCCTAAAATTGACCGGGAGAATTAAAATTGCAGAATATCGCTCTGTAGGACAAACAAGTATATGTTTTAGGATACCATAGCAGAAAATTGTCCCCTTTGATCGACAACTGAAGTTGTGGGATCTTAGAAACCTCAAAATAAGGTACTGTAACTTCAATTTTTCATTAAATTGAGAAATTTTTTGATATATTATTATTAAACGTATATTTATTTGTCACATAAAGTGATAATCAGCAATTATAATTTTCCTGAGCAATTACAGGGATTTTGGTGTTTTTTCCTGCAAACATTAGTTATGCAATCCACCATACCCGTAGTCCCATCTTAAACCTGAGGTAAATTTAATCACTGAAAATATTCATGTTCATCAAAATTTGAATTCATAATTCGGAAAAATCAAAAGATCACCAAAATTGGAGATCATCAGTCAGGATGATTTTAAAGAACTTCACATAGAAATTTAAAAAAAATTTAAGTTAATTCCCAGAAAAGTAAGAAATTACTGCGGCACCTCGAACCGCCTTTGTCGATTTTGCAAATGCTGTGGTACAAGGTGTTTTAGAATTCTAGGTTGTCCAAATTGGCGGCGTCTTCGGAAGGGTCCCTGTATGGGCATTATAAATCGAGCACCTTGTCCATTCCATACCTCACCATCTAAATTACATTCGATCTATAAGGATTTCGATTTTCAAAATTATTATTCAAAGTTAGTCGTGTCTTTTCCTTTTGTGCGCAATTAAAATTTTGATCAGAAAAAGAGCGATAAAATTTTAGTAGTTTTCTTATCATTGTTTATCTATTTATCTATACATATATTATGTACTTTGTTTTCTGTGATATCTCAAAAACCTGAGAAAATACATGAAATATACTACGAGTATGTTAAAAAATTTACTCCTCTCAATTCCTTTTAATTTTTGTCTCAACATTTTTCACTTTGGGTCAACGCCTAATCCACAAAATTTACCAGGAGTGTTTTTGAGGCGAAAACAATGAAAATAAAGTTTTTCCAAATAAGAATGGAAAACATCAAATGAAAAACTTTCATTCTTTTGGAATTAGGGTATGACGTTCTGTTTCACTAAAATGTAAAGTAAAACTTTATTAAAAGAGAAAATAAGGTTTGAAAAAATCTCGTGTAAAAACCAGCATCAAAATTACTTCTGGGCAAGAATTTTTTATAGTGGAAGTTATCAGAAATACATGCAAAACTTCTCAATAATATTTATTATTTTTTGTTTCGATATCGTCATTTTCTTCTTATTTTCTTTCATACACATGTGGTATAATTTTCATATTATTTTATATTCGACACAATCAATATATTTTTAATTAAAATAAAAGCAAGATTTCAAAAAATACTCGTCGATTTTCAAAATACGCAAATTTCTGGTAATCGTTCGATTTCCAAACACATGTTTTTTTAAATCAAACACTATTTTCAATCGTTAAGATAAATATCGAGTATTATTGCAACATTTTCGATAAACTAACGATCACAATGGCGAGCACCGATAAATTTTTATTCCACGTAATCGGCAATTGTGGAAAAATATAATAATTTTATACTGTATACAAAAATACCATATCGACCTCGATGGTACTTTCGCGGATCAATTACATCCCCCGCAACATTTTCCTGATTACAAACGCAAGACGCGAATTGAAAAAATTAAATGAAAAAACTTTTCTCGGAAAAAAATTACGTTTTGTTTCATGTCTAATACAAAAAGCTGTTTAACATTCGCAGACCGTGTTCCATAACCAGCCATATTAGGAATTCAAAACGTTACAATCTTACTAAATTCTAATAATCCGTTCTTCTTTGGTATCATAATTTAGACGTGATGACTGGCATCTCCCTTTCGAAGAACGCAGACAACATGGCGACGCTTTTCAAACATCTATAGTCGCTTTTTAATACCCTTAAGTGCCTTATTTTTCTGATAACCCGCAACCAACACGTGTGATTTTTTTCGAACTTGTTCGCCGCGATTTCACCAACCGGCCGGATAATCCGACCTCGATGCTGGCTTTTCTCTCGTGTCATTTATCAAAACATGAACCCATTAAGATCTCAAAATAGCAGATAATCTGACACCATATAGAAAATTTTTCCAACTAAATTTCCTCCTACACGCGTAGAAAATTCTACAAAAATAGAATCGTGTAGGGGAAATGCACAAGGGGTAGAAAGCATTGGTCGAGAACTTCACAGTTGTTTTCAATTAGGTTTGTGAATGCAGAAAAATTCATACGTTTATCTTCAATGTCTCATTGGAATTTCCTGAATCCTCCTCAACCTCCTTATCTCCGGCGCTATTTGAATTTCGTACTTAGTATTTTACATATATAAACGGACAATCATGCGGGTCAACATACACCATGGTGGCCACGTTCTTTGTCTTGGTAAATATATAAAGCTAATCTACAAAGTCGCCAGCAAGATGGCTGTAATTAAAATAATTACATAGCGCTTTTGTTAGCTCTTGTATCGTTTAGCTCCAACTTTCGCTATCATCTTTGAATTTACGCTAGCTTTTAAGAACCTTCTACCATATAATACGACGTTAATCAAAACGCAGTAAAAATTCTGGCCTAGAGTCGAAATAATTGCGGTCTGCGAAATGTCGACGAGATAACCAATTCGAACAAAATAACGTAGCTTTTAAATTCACCTCCCTGCGCTTCTCCATGTACAGTATGTTTCATATTGTACATGTACACATAAAACATAACGAATCAGCGAGCGTAAACATATCGTATTTTTACCACAAACGACAAAAACAAAAATATTTCATTTTATTGAAAAATCAAATATTTATTTAACATAATAAAAGCAAAAAAATGTTGCTTATCGATGCGTATAATTATTTATAAACTTCCTTCGTATATTGTACATGCAACTATGTTTCATTTAAACTTGTCCAATTTTTTTTTCGAAATTCATTTGAACGTGAAAATTATACTCGAAATTGGAAGTCTATAGATGATAAATTTAAATGAAAAATTCAAACATATCTTCCAAGAGACATCGGGTTACATCTAAATCAAGTGCGAAATTGTGTTTCCATCGATGTGTAAAACCAAAAAAAAAGCGAATTAGACGGCAGCAATTGTGTGAATTTTCCGATACATTTCGTATAGTTGACAGATTCGTGTTTTTCATTCCTTATTTTCATATTGCTCAAGAATACACAACACCTGAGCACAATTTTAGGAAAATGTCCTTGGCTTCTATTGACGAAAACAGAAAAACTATTGAAAAAGGAATAACGTTTCAATGGAAACATCGTTGATTGATTTGAAGATGTATGAAATATGAATGGGCAATATCAACACGTTTCAGCCTACTTCAGACAGAGAGCGCAAGAAGCAAGATGAATTTTCACGAAATACAAAAGCGTATTTTTAAGACGTCTTGAAGAAAGAACACTATGCAATGATTTTCAACGCTTTAAAATTCATAGAATCACGTTTCATCCGAAATTCAAATTGCTTTAAAAAAGTCCAACTATTTTTTGCGAATTTGTGCCCGCGGATTGTCCCGTGTAAAGAAAGTACCAAAAAGAAAATATACAAACAAAACACAAAGAGATATCTCGAATATATTATTATAAAAACGATCGAAAATGATTTAGACTGCGTGAGCTTCCGTCGGTTCTCTGGAAGGGATTTGGATCGAGTAACGTCACGTGAAGTTACCTAGAATCAATTAAATGTCGCGTCTGAGTACTATACTCACACGTAACCATAACACCGTTAGAGAAAACGAGCAGCGAATCAAGCATTCCATTCTCTGGCCCGGTATCCGACCAGTACCAACTCACCAGGGTACACCAACTTAGACCACTTTACGCCTGTAGGTTGCCTGGTAGTGTCAGCCCCGAAGTTAGGTTCAGGCAGACTCGGCATGCTGTCCGGAGACTCGGCCGAGTACCCTTACCCCAACCGGATCCACATGATCGCCTAGGTAGGATAACGTCTACCCTGCATAGTGGATTACCTAGTGCCTAAAATAGGCACCCGCCGGCAAGAACGTGTATAAGCAAGCGTTAACACAAATTAGAAGCAGAGTAGTACTCAGTGATTACTCACCAGGATAATTCAGATTCAGGTGCGCTGCGCAAATTTCACAAGCAAACTTTAAAACTTTATACGTAATAATCGTCAGACACAAAATGTCCCGTGAGCTCGCACATTAGCAGCTCGGAGGACCGATTAAACCTTATCAACCCAGCGCGCGCACCCTTCAACGAATTCGGCGAGAAGGACAGTTTAAGAACAAGCGAAAGAAAAGAAGACAGAAGACACGATTACTTTCCTAGAATATAATTTTCAAAATTTTTCTTACACCCTCTAATCAACGTCTCGAATCATGCTGCCTGATATTAAACGACCCGATCGGGAGCACATCGGAGCCAACAAATTTTTATCATAACAATGACGTCATCACTTCACAAGCAAGGATTTTTTTTATTATTTTCTGTTTTTCCCTGCAAAGTTTATTCTGTTTATCTAGTTGTTTTTTTTTTTAATTTTTAATAAAAACAAAAAAAGGTACGACTCAACTTCATTTTATTGCAATGTAATTTTGTAAATTAATCATAATTAACCATTAAACATGAGGACGGTAACCACGAAACAATAATATCGATATTAATATTGATGATCGAAGTTTCGATGGACCACCAATACTGCATTTGATTTTTTATCCTGGAAGGAATTACAGATGGTCCTGTGTACGATTTATTGCATATGAACAAAGATTTTCTTTCTCTACATTCGCTTTCCAATTTTCGTATTCTGTACAAAGAAGTAAAAACATTTTGTCAAGTTTAAGTAAGTATTCATAATCATAACTTGAGTTATGATGATTGGCAATTGGAAAAACTCACCAGACGATGTTTTGAAGGAAAATTTTTCTGTTTCGAGTTTAATTTCATGAACCTGTTCGATGTGATTCCTCAATAAATTCATGTTAACAAAAGATTCCATACATTCCGGACATTTAATTCTTGTTTTATTGCTGATACCATCACAATTCTTTTAATAATGAACTAAGTTCTTTTTGAAAGAGTATTTGTTCGAGCACTTATCGCAAATAAAACTCATTTTGATTAGATAGGATTACATTTTTTGTTAAAAAACGTTTACTTAAGGCGAAATCAAATATTATGTTGTGTTCAGTTGTTCACTTCATTCAATAAGACAATTTGGTAATGACAACACATAGTTAATGACGTCATTGTTATGATAAAAATCTGTTGGTTCCGATGTGCTCCCGATCGGGTCGTGATATTAACCACATTCTAAAGAACTTGGAAGGCTATGAGACTTCCACAAATTTCAAAATTGTGCATGTTCCATAAATCGTATAGTTGTAAATTTTATCAATCTGTAACTAGCGCCCGAACAGTTTTGTGGAGGTATTATGAAGTTGTAGGGTCTTAGAAAGCTCCAAATGAGGTCCTGTAATTTCAGTTTTTCATAAAATTGAGCAATTTTTTGATATAATATTCTTGTATATTTACTTGTCTGATAGAGCGATAATCTGCAATTACAAATTTCCCAAGCAGTTACAATGATTTTAGTGCTTTTTCCTACAAAAATTGGTTATGTAACCTAATACACCCGTAGTCCCATCTTGGGCGAATTTTTCATACTATACCGTAATTTATAATGCAATGTTTCGAACATTGCGGAGGTATACCTCTGCTGAGGTTTTTTCCAAGGTACGTCAGAAACACCGTCTTGGGAGATTTTCTTCGTGATGCGCCATAATTTCCTTTGCGGAGGTTTCTTATAATTTGCGTCCGATGGCAAATACCCTTGAAATCTGTGCGTGAAATTCGCTCAACAACAACACAAATAACAATTCTGTTCATTCGTTGTTTCACTTATCAAAGCATAAAACATTTACCAAAAAAAAAGCAACAACAAACGAAATAAACGCAAGCCGTATTGGATGGATATTTTCCAACATGTGAAATTTTTTCCATCGCCATTAGAAAAACAGCCGAGTGAAGAACCAATGGTAAATAAAATTTGTTACGTTTAACAGTTGCTAAAAGGGCATAAAAAACTTTTTAAAAAGAAAAAAAGAAAAATAAACGATGAGAAGTTAAAACTGTATTAGAATTTGAGTACACTATATCGTTTCAACTTCGGTGATAAAAAGTAACAAACTCTTTCCTACTTGGAAAATATAAATCATATAAACTTCCGCAATATTACCTTCTTGGAAATATTAGGTATATTTATTTATTTTATCGCCTATATTTGGTTTTTTATCTTATCAGTTCGCAATTTTTATCTGTTTTTTATAGCAAATTTATGGTTTATTTTCTTACACCACGAATAATGTCGAAAATATAAAGAAAAAGGTGAAAGAAAAGGAAAATTATAACAATATACATCCGAAAAAGTACGCTATATATCGTATTATCAGTAGCAAAAAAAAAGTACAGTGAAAGTACGAATAAAATTTTCATCGCTTCTGAATCACACAGAAAAAAGGGAAACGTTGACTAATTCCAAGGCTATCATGGTCGTATATTTTAAATGTGCCAAATAATTCATTCGTAAAATGACATTTACTAGAGTAATTGGTGTGTAGCGGAAAATATTTCTGTGGGTGTAGCTTTTTTTTTTCATTTGTAAATGATATTTCATATAAAGGTTGTTCCGTATATAAAACGGATAATAAAGGCAACCTCGAGCTGAAGTTCTAAAGATGAAAAAGAATCGATTTACACGTTCTTTTTAAAAAAGCATATAAAATAATTACGTTCTTTAAAATGGAAAAACATTTATATGAAACGTAATTTCACGAAAAATACATATTTCATGACTTCCCACTGCACGTTTCCGTTGAAAATGATTTTTTTGTCGATACCTCGTAGAATTTCCTAATTGAAAACATATCGCGAATTTCGTTCGTAGTTTCTTAAAACAATGAAGACAATCATTAGGGGAAAATTTCAGCAAAAGGTTTTTTTTTTAATCAAAAAACTTTCCAATGCAAAATAAATCGTAATTTTTACATCAACGATAAATAATTAAAGACCCATTTGTGTAAGTAAAATTAAAAATTACATCGCTTTCGCAATCTTTAACATTTTAATTTCACTTTGATAAAAAAGTAATTTTTTTACGATAAATCTCGTAAATACCAATTTAAAAAAAAATCATTTCAAAAGTCTAAAATCAAAAGAAACCCCAAAGAAAAAACTAACTAATTCTGTATATTAACAGATTAACTCTTATAAAGTTTTCGACTCAACTTCTACCACCAAATGCTAAATGAAAAAAAAAAACGCATTAAAATAATTGCAGCAAATGCAGAGTTATTTGAAAAGGCTTCAACTCCTGGCTGAATTCAATGCGCGATTATGTAAACCGAAAATGCACGATTATATAAAATATCCTTGAATCTTGCATGTTACCATGAAATGATATTTGAAAAAGATGAAAAAAAATTCTCTTACGCGAGATAATTTCGTTAGGTATATTGAAATAATTACACGAAACGTTTCGAGTTTCACAAAAAAAATCATTACGAAGGGAAAGCTCAACTTATAATTCTCATTGTTATTTAAATTCCAGTGGTGAAAATTTTACGGCAGTGGCGGCGAATTAGACTAAAATTAATTTCAAATTTGAAAGCAACTCGAAAATAATTTTAGAAAAGTGAGAAACTAAATTTGTACATTTCGACGAATAACTAAGCTGAAAGAAATCGCCTGAAAACATTTCAAATTAAATGAAATTATAAACGTCAAAGAAAAACTGTTTAAAGAATTAAGATACCATAGAAAATTTTACTCTCGTAAAATCACTAGTTTATCGTCATTTCTCGTAGTTTTTTTTTTTGCAAGTGATGCATCGAAAAATTATTCTTCAAAGAGAAATTGTTTATAAAAGCTTTGTAAACTGAACCTTTGAGTATGGAATTTTTTTTTTCGAAATTAACGAAACCCCGTGTCAAAATAGATGATTTTTCCGCCTTTATATAAAGCCAAGAGAGGTTAAAGTTGATATGAACGAGCTGTATAATTACTTCCTGCCAGGAAATATTTTTTTAATATTTTTTTCCTCGCTTTTAACTTCTTCATCAACTTACCCACGAAAATTTATTTCGATGGGAAATTCTATTCCAGTGTACACGTACGTTTTCCTCGGGTTTTCCTTCTTTTTTCGACGTAATTTTTTAATCATGTTGTCTAATTACTCTGTCGAACGAATCGATCTCGAAGTGAGTTATATACATCGTTCGTGCGTAAATTAGTTAACAAGGAGTCGTATCTTTGACAGACCCTTGTAGGTTGTTTCTTAAAAATGCCAAATAAATTATAAAAATTCGTGTTTTTATATAAGAAACACTTGGCTTTTGAAATACCGCGTTTCATTTCGAATAAAAAGTGACTCTGAAACTTACTATTTGATTTAAAATTGGAAGATTCGATTGAACTTTAATTTTAAATTTACGAAAATTAGTAATCCAAGAATTTCGCGAAAAACATCCCAGACGAGTATTTTTGGTAATAATTAGTTCACCCCTGGAAACAAACCATAAACTTATTCTCTCTTATTTATAACAAAATGCTTCTAACTAGACACTTGTAGCTAGCAAATCAACAAATTTATAAATCATTCACAAAAAGGAAAAAAAATTACAAAATACAACTCGTACAATTTGATCAAGAAGGATCGTTAAATTTGCACTACATGTATACATCAAGTCACATAAACAGTTAATTATAAAAACTTCAGGAAAACGTATCTGACGAAATAAAGAAAAAGCTAGCATCCGGGTAGAACAATCTCATTATTAATTTACCAGAGACAAGAATTAGCCGGTTGTAGCAAAAATGGTGCACTTAGCGAGCTAGAAATTGTAACAAATACCAGCGTTTGGAGGGAAAATGTCAAATTTTTTCTACAGGGTAACTTACTACAATACATATTTGCTACTGTGAAAAAAAAAAGGGAATGCGCTGGATTACATTTACGCGGATACTTTGTTCTTTTTATAAAAAATTGAAACGAATTAAAACCCCATGTCTGAATTTTTTAAATTTTTCCTCATAAAAACGACATTCCGATGGAAAATGAAATAGCAAGAGTATAAGCGTTGATTAAATTGCGCATTCATTCGACAGAATTTTGTCGTCAAAAAATTACGTTTAGTGCAATAAAGTAATGCTGATTCTTTCTTTTGAAGTTTCAACTTCGGTAGCTGGACGTTGACTCGGGTATATTTAACGATAGATTGGACATAATTTAAGGTTTTTTAAACAAATGAACAAGATCCAAATATCGTATTCTCAATTTTAAAAATCTATCTGCATTAATGGCGAACAAATATTACCAAAATGTAAATACGTTTATGAATCAGAATTTATGCCATGTTTTGTGTACACTCAAATACAATATTAATGAAGTCGTGAAGTTGGGATTTTTAATTAATTTCATTTAACAAACGAATTTCGCGTACTCAGCATGGTCTATTTGAGAAGCACGTATGTTTTATTAATTAAATATATTTGTGGAAACGTTAAACGTGTATTAATTGATGACGGGTAAAAATCTCATACGCTTTAGAATTGGAAAAAAAATAATCACCCTACTGCTCTGTGCACTTTCGCATCGATGAATAAGAGCAGATGCATTAAGTACGAGTCTATCGTGGCGATAAAGCTGTAAAATCAAATATGAATGCAAAGCGACTTCATCAAACGCAACTTCAATTTAAAATGTTAAGAAGGGAAAAAATAAACACGCATTAAAGGTTGAATTGTGCTCACCTTAATTATGGCTTCTTGTTTTTTAATTTTCCGACTCAATAACGACGTCTTGCGAGAAATCGTGTACGCCGCTGTACTTCTTAATTCATCGCAGTTCAAAAGATCCTCTAGTGTAAACTTTTTGTTAAAGTTACGATTTAATCAAAACTATCCAAGTTTGAAGTTTTGCGAGTTGCATTACACAGTTACAGCTTCGAATCATTAGAACGCTCATCTTGACTGTTTTTTGCGTTTAATGGCTTTACGAGTTCGTAAGCTTTAACATTTATTGGCGAAAATTTTCAACTTGGGTCGCGTAAGTTTTGTTTTTGTTTTAATATTGTTCCGTCCAGCTACACTGATTTATTGATGTTTATGCGACGTACTTACAAAATATTTTTATCTCGGATTAAAATTTACTTCAACGTGGAATATTTTACAAGACAAAATACGGAAATATGTAGGATGTATCTTGGGCGTTGAACTTTTCATGAACAGAAAAGTGAAAGTTGCAAGATGCTTCTAACCATTATGATTCTCTATGGGGTAATTAGAGCAAGAACGAGATGACAGTTTATTCAACTCAACAGTTAGGCAGTCAAATATGAGTATTGTAGTTTGATGATTTATGTTCACACCTTTGAAGGAATGTCAAACCGAATAAAATTCGTAAATTTCATGTACATATGATTGGAAGAAAGTATCAGGGGTTCACAAAACAATACCACTACCGAGGTCCAGTACCTGTATAACGTTAAATGTTTTCAAAATAAACGTAATTGAATAAATATAAAAATCACTTATGGTATGCAGCATTCTCAACTTTTAGATGGGGGACTAAGATTACTTAATCATCCGTTAAAGATAAGAGCTAGAGCCGAACTTGCCTCCTTTCAGTCGAGTACACGATCACAAATTGAAATTTCAAACGATATAGATTATTTGCTTCCAAAAGTATCAAATTTTTAGTAATTGATTTAATTAAATCACATTAAATTAACAGAGCAAAACGAAGCCAACATAATTCTAAGAGCATAAGCACAAGAGTGCTTCTGCGCAATACGCGAGGTTGATGGTGTTAGTGTATTTGTGTTAACGTTCAGTAGTATATTGGTGATTTTTCTCCTTCAACACCTCTGTGTCCTGCGCGCGCAGTACTTTTCCCCTCCTGTGCTTAGGTTCCTACAATTATGTTGGCTTCACTTCTGCTCTTATATGGTAGAGCGCTGCATATTATTATCCTGTCTAAGCTTGAGTACCTAAAATTATCTACTGAAATTGCTTCAAATTTGTTAATTATGACTATTTATATTGATGATGAGGGATAAAAGGTAAATGGCAAATTTCACCACCTAAAATTCTCCACTAAAGCCACGTCAAATTGATTAACATGACAAAATTTAGCATTTTCAGCTAAAATTGTAGAGGCATACAGAAAATTTTCAGGTGGTCAAATTCGCCTCAATAACAACTATGGCTACCACATGTAAATGATGAAGTTTGAAAGCATAACTAATGGAAGAGAAACCATTATTAGATATAATTTACAGACATTATACAATAGGATAATTACCATCGGTACAATGATCCAAATCAGGTGAACAGATTTTCAAAGTAAACTCGATTTAAAACGAAAATTCACGGTTTGTAACGGCTCGAAGTTCAAATTCATCACGAACTTTTAAACATCTACACAATTATGTACACGCAATACGTACTCAAATAATTTTTCGTGGTTCAACGCGGAATGACGAATGAAACAAAACAAATTACTGTTTGATTTCCGAATTCCTTTTGTTTTCTTCATCAATCATGTATTCATTCAAGTGATCACATGACATGACATATCATTTATGCTCTGTACTGGATAGAGAAGATACATGTTTTATTCATGATTATTCATTTTTTTATTTTTATTTTTTTAATGTCTGATAATGCTGTCGTTTATTGGTTTTTTAATTTCAGATTCACGATTATGATGATTACATAATTCTTCTAACATTAATGTAATACCTTCGTACTTGATGAAACTTAAGGCTATTCTTTATCTTTACCATTCTTATCAGTAACACTTCCTGAAAAAAGGGGGTCACTTAATTACTACTTTTTTCGAAAAATACTGAACAGATTTGACCGAAGTTTGATTTAATTTGAAGGAAATCCACTCGGGAATAAGAGTACAGGAGCTTTTTTTGATTAGTTTAGTACAAAAGGAAAAAAATGCAATTCAATGAGAAATTTACTACTCTTATCAGTAAGACTTTTCTGAAAAAAAGGGGTCACTTAGTTACCACTTTTTTCGAAAACTACTGAACAGATTTGACTAAAGTTTAATTTAATATGAAGGAAATCCACTTGGGAATAAGAGTACGGGAGCTTTTTTTAATTAATTTAGTACAAAAGGAAAAAAATGCAATTTAGTGAGAAAAATTGTAGTGGTGATATCTGGACTCCTAAGCTTCAAAACCCACTCAATAATTACCTAATTAACCAAATTGCCAATAATGCAATAAACATTATTACGTAAATAAAAAAATGTAAAATCGCTGCATTTGTTCAAGACAACGATTCCATGTTATTTTTATCAATTACCTATTTCATCTTTATCTTTGTCTCCATCCATCATCATACGATCTCCATTAGCCACACATCAGCTGATCCAACGTCTATGCAGCTGATCTGCGTAACATTACGATTATGATAAGTTAGAAGTTTGAAAACGTGCAAGATTATTTGTTAGTGAAATAGTTAATTTCCGGTAGAAATGGTCGAAAAGAATGACAAAAAAGTGCGTATTTAATTATCTGTATATTTCACGTTCTACGTTGCGCGTTCTTTTGTAAAATAACGTGAACTAGACACTTGTATGTGGAAAGTCCAAATCTTTGACACATCTGCATATCGCCGTGCTTTCAAATTGAAGTTTATTCGCGTTCAACCATTCATTGGAATCTCAAAATGACCGGAAACAAGAACACAAAAGTTAGTTGTAGTATGTAACTGTAGCATGTAGCTTATTAATTAAGAGTAAGATTGAGTGTGTTTGAAATTAGATGTTCATACTATTTATTCGATAAAAAGATCTTTTCTATAGCTTCATCCTTGGTTCAGTTGTGCATTCGTAGTTGGTTATTGTTACCTGAAGTTGAACTTTCTGAGGTACATACGTTGTACGTAGCGTACCGTCGTCATACATGTGCATCAAGATCTATATTTGCTTTGTATTGAATGGCAACATGTAGGTTCATGAATTCATTACAAATTATCAAAAATAAAAATACGAAAGTACGTATAAATGAGGTAGTATTTAATATATGTACTACTCGTACGTCCGTACGTTACATGCACGATATAATGTTCCCATTTGCAAGGCTCGTGCGTGTTATTTTCATTTTTATTTCATGTTATCGCTAACGAATGACACAGACGATGAGTTATTTTCTTAAAAAATAATATTTCTATGCTTGGTTTGTGAAATTGGAAATATTGATTCGCACTTCTTAACCATAAAAAATTCAACAACTTCATTGAAATGTAATGATTTAAAATTCAGCAATTTAAAGGCCAAAGTAAACAGCCGAGGAATACCCTCGGAATATTTATCGAAATATTTGCCATTCTTTTGCATATTTTAGTCTAAGTGATTTGCGATAGCGTAAGTTCGTTAAATGAAGGAAGAAAAATTTAACGTATTTCTTAAACAAATTTCGCTTTCAAATCGAAAAAAAAAGAGAAAAAAAACGTTATAAAAAATGGCATCCGTTTTTAATAATTCATAATTCTAAAACTGTCAATTCGATGTAAATTTCAATGCTTATAGTTTCTCAACATTCGTTTAAGCCTATACTTAATTTTATTGAATCTGTTGGACTGGTTTTTTTGCATATAGTATGTAATATTTATCGAATTCGCGTAAATATATCGTATTATAAATTATATATAAGGTGTCCCATTGAAACACCCTTTCAAACTTTATTCTACCCTTACGATTCTGTCAACTTGTTCTTCATACTACATAACTTGTTTCTTGAATTTATCAGCGTTTTGAAAAATAATTACGCGACGCCCAATTAACTTCAAAGGCTTAAGCCTCGTGTACGTCTTTTTATTGTTACGAAAATCGAAAATATTTCTTATGTAAGATGCCATTGCGAAAAAGTCGAGACATTCGGGGAATTATTTATTCAATACAGAACAATGTTCCAGAACCAAATGAAAAATCGTTTCGACAAAATTCCAAGACAACTGGTAAATTTAAACGACGATGAATCTGCATAAATTCGTTCTTCCGTTTTGCCAAATATGGTGAAAAAAATACCCTCAAAGTGAATGACGACGGGAACTGGTAACTTAGGTGTATTAAATCACTCAATTTAACCGTAAAGCATGAAAAATAAAGAAAATACGTGTGGTTTAAGCGTGAGATAAGTACTATAACAATACGTTGGAAAAACTGCCGTTGAAATGTTTTCATCAAAAAACTAAATTATATGTTTGAAAATTACACTAAATGAGTACGTTTTATTCGAAACAAAATTATCATAATTTTGTACAACGTGTAACGACCGATTACACGCGCCCATTGTATGAAATTAAAGTACTTTTTCAAATAAGTCGTTCAAAGGCGTAGTTAGCGTTATCAGTGAAATTTAATACGCTCAAGTAATTGATCAAATTTTCGTAATGATGATTGTATGGTTGGTTTGGAAAAATGTATAAATATTTAAGGATTGTTTTACATTACCAAGGTACTATTTATGGGTATTATTGAGAATTAAATTTTTTTCACCTTTACCCCGAAGAAAACCTAATGTCGATGTAATTTGCTTTCGAACGGAAACTCTCGTGCTAAATGCGATAAGAAATAATTAAGTATAAAAATGCCATAATACGTATTTGCGTATATACTTTATATGTATATAATTCCTACGAGAGAAAAAAAGAAACGCGAGTAACAAGTAAAAAAATAAATGTTCAGCGACCACGTGAACTGATAAATTTGATTCTTCGCGTGCCTTAAGTGGTCTAAATGATGGCGTGTTAGCTTGAGTTCGTTAACTTGTTAACCAACGTAAGAGCGATCTTTAAAGTGGTTGTTTTTTCCCCCTAAAATGCCAATTGCAATCGGATATCTAAACGGTTCTCGATAAACGTTTATGCAAACCGCGTACATTTTCGAGTACACGCGAAAAGTTTATACTATTTTGACGTCATTCAAAAACTTCTCTTGTTGACAAATTTTAGGATAAACTTTGCTGCGAAAGATAACTTGATTTACATGAACATCTGGTACACACAAAACACGTTTTCTAGGAGCATGTTGAAAATCGATGCGATATGTTTCGCCGAAAGTATGGGAGCTTTTGGTGTATTTGTTTGTGACATCCTGTTGTACTGTGACGATATATTTTGTTCATGTGTCATAATAGCGATAATTCGTAAATTTACATATTTTCTAACGAGCCAGCTTTAGTCCTATTTCTTTTGTTTATTTTACTCAAATTGCTAATTCGTTCGTGTTTACTAATAGTAAATTGCCATTGTAACTATTAAAACTGCAAAACGATGTGCTAGTTCGAATAACGTTCTATATAATTTAATCGTTCGTCTCGTATGCGTTTTATCATGTTATTATTGTGTTTGTATGCTTTAACGCTAATCGAATAAATTTCTACGGATTTTCAAGTGCTCGAAAATTTGACGAAATTCAATTCATTTCTTTTATTTGTTCACTAGGTAACTAGGTATATTTGTTTATATCCCGTAGTAACGATTGGAAGAGAAGTACGAATTTTTCGAGGTAATTTTTGCAATTGTTTGATGGTGGAATGGAATTTACATGTTTGTAAAATAAAAAACAAATTGAACGGAAAATATCACATGATTGGGACTATTTATGAAACCAGGAGCGCTAGTGTGCTGCGACGTAATTGGTACAAAGGCATTAGGTTCGTTGTGTTGTAGACAGTGGTGGGGGGAACAAAATATGAAACGAAACGCACTTTTTTCAAAAAAAAAATTGCTGTAACGTTATGCGAAACGGAACGAAATATTCTATTTCGTTTCCGTTATTGTAATTTTAAATGCTCAATTTGTGCGTTTTCCGTTATTTTTCAACGAAATATATATTTTGTTCTATGCTACTACTGAAATATTTTCAAGAAAATCATATCACAAGGCTGTCATGTAGAAAAGTAATCACAGATACAACACGAATTGATATTTTTTTGTTTGTTTCTTTTTTTCAAGATGAATTTACACGAATTTTTTGAAAAAAAAACGAAACGGAATTTTAGTGAAGAAACGAAACAAAATTGGAAAAACCCATCGAAACGTTATGTGAAACGAAACGAATTGATTTCGTTCCGCCGCCCCTGGTTGTAGATGAACAACCAATCATGTTGCAGCAGTTTAGCGCTTCGTGCTTTAATTCGTAAACTGAAATGAAGAAATAGCGAAAAAATTGACACAAAAGGAAATATTTTTGATTTTGAAATCGATAGCAATGAAAGATCATTAGAGTAAAAAAAAATCACTTATAAAAATTCTAAAATTGTCGCTTTAATTTTTCAACTTTTTTATAAACTTCATATTTTCTTGCATTATTTTTAATCGCATTCGATCTAACTTCGTGCATTTATCCTTCCTTCAAATAACTTGACGTTTTTTCAATGAAGAATTTTCAGGAAAATTTCAACTAAAAATAATATTCCTGAAAATTAAAATATAACTCAGCTTCCATAATAAAAACAAATAATACGTAATTAAATTGAAATATTTTTAACGCTCCTTTGAATCTCCTTTTTCGAAAAAACAAAAAACGAATGGTGTAAATTAATTGAAATCCAGCCTATTTGAACATTTCGAAATTGCCTTCGAACAAAAAAAAAATTTAAAAGACTCGAATAATAGAAAGTCTTCTGTTTTGTGAGCTGTAAAAGAAACTGTAGAAAGCTTACTTTCATGTAGATAAACTTAATTATGTAATTGGCTGCAAAGTTTTTACTGCATTTTAAAGCTCCAACGTTTTCATGCTCTCGAGAACATATTCATTTGTAATAGTACCGCTAAAATTCACGTTTTACGTATAAAATCACCCGAAAAATCTGTAAATTTTTTTTTTTACAATCGTATCGTAAAAGTAAATTTTTATTTGTTTTGGTACGTTTCAAAAAAGCAATTTATTTAATGTTGCAAAAAATTTTCTGCTTTTTTGGCGTATCGCTGGAATTTCCAGTAGCGGATGGAATTTTAAAAGTATTTCCACGAGTTGGAATTTTCCATCTTGTCAGTATTTATTTGAAAATTGGTGTTGAAATGTAGTTAATAGTTTTCTTTTTTGTGAGTTTTTTCTTTTTTTTTTTTAATTTTTAGCGTATGCGGAAAAGTTAACACAATGCACTTTTGCGTGAATTGTGTTAATAATTGCTTTTTATTTATCTAATTTAAAAAATGAAATGAGTCTTTATTTGGTTTGAATGATTTTTTTTAAAGGTGGATTTGAGGGAAAAGGGACGTGACAATTGTGTAATTTTTTCTACTTTGTTTTTCTCAAAATTTAAATTCCTTAGTTGAGAAAGAATAAAATTCTAAATTATCTTACCTTGAAAAACTGCCTAATATTGGTACTTTTCCTTCTGTGCGCCCCCCCCCCTTCTCATTTACGAAGAAATAAGAAAAATTGGGAAATCTATCGAATTAAGATTACATTTGAAAAGAACGAGTTTGTAATGATAGCTTTTGTATGTGTTGGAATTTCGTACTAAAATAGTAATTACTTAGCACACTCGAGAGGAAAAATTCACTGCTGATAAATTTACAACGAGAAAACAATAAAAAATTATCACCCGATTCGAAGCACACATTTTGTGAAATTGGCAACTATACGGCAACGATAAATATTTTGATTTGGAAGGAAACGTAAAAAAAATATCCTTTGAACAGAAGGTCGAACGCTTCACGGCGTAAACTTTTTAACGAATTTACAACACAGAAAGGAATTCTTAACGTATTTAATAAACTATTAAGTTAATTTTTTTCGCGAAACTTGGTACCTACATTTCGTGTTCAGTTGTTGGATTAATTTACTCGCAGGTTGACGGATGTTCTAAGCTTTTCCTCTGGATGTCCCTTTCTTCGTAATGATTTTAACGAATCTAATTTACGAATTGCGGAAGCGTTTTTGAAAATTACATAATCCTTGATACTTAGGAGGTGCTCGTCTCGTATCATAAGTGTAACGATAAACTTTTTAAAATGCTTTTAGACTTCGTGTAATTTAACAGCGGTAAAATAATGTTACACGTAAAAAGCTTAACTAGTTTTGTAATAACTTTCGAGACTAATGTTCAAATCATTCTAGTTTGGATTTTCCACCTTTTCGTTCGCGCAATATGAAAATCGCGTGAAAGTTGAACGTTCGAGGATAGTTTTATTGTCTTTTGTTGTAATTCAGTCGAGAGCTACGAGAAGTAATCATCGAAAAAAAGTGACGAGGATCTGCTGGAGGAATCGGTGAGTGTACTTTTTCAACCTAAGGACCACGTGACTTCATGCTAGTAATTATATCTTCACTCTAGTAACCAGTTTTGCCAACCCCCCGCCCTCACCTTGAAAAATCTTGTTTTCAAGAAAAGAAATTTTGAGATTTTCTTTAGATGTCAAATCAAACAATGAGCTTCATATTAGGTTGCTTGAAAAAGTTGCGAATTTCCTCGAAATACTGTTTTTTTTTCTAATAAAAATTTTGCATAATTCTTGAAATTTCCTAGTTTTTTTTGAGATTTTTCAAAATTTTGAAAAAAGGAAATATTTTGGGAAAGAGTGAAAATACTTGAGATTTCTTGAAATCATGAGACATTCTTGCACAACGTTGAAAAAATCTGTCAATCTCAAGAACATTTTTAAGGGTTGGCAACACTGCTGGTAACTTGAATTACAAAATTTCTCATCTCAATGATTTAGGTGATGCTCTCAAGTGATTTTTCTCATAAAATTTTTCATAATTTTATGATTGTACGTGAAAGGTATATTTTTTTAATTTTATTAATTAATTTTTTTAGATTGCAATTTAAGCGTATAAATTCTAGTTCAATTTTTTATTTATATATATATTTTTTTCTTATCCTTTTTTATTAGTTTTATTTAAAATAAATCTTCCTCCATAAATGACGAATTTCTTACTTACAATTAAACATTAAGCATTTTTTCTAAAATTAAAATTTTTTTTTCCGCCGAAGCGAGTACTTTAAATATTTTTATTGAAAAGAAATTAAAAAATTATGGATCCAAATAAAAATTTGTCTCAGAGAAGTTGTTTCGCAAATTGTAATTTTTTTTCAATAAAAATTGAAATATTATAATAACAAAATTGAAATTTTCTCCAAAATCCTCCCCTCTTGAATAATTACTTAGTCACGTTACTATGTCGCTTCATCGAGTAGTCTACAAACTAATTGGGAGAAAATTCTCTTCGAAACAAAATTTATATATGTATTGAAAAAATCCACCAATTCCTTTAGCTTCCTTTACTTCCCTCAAATTTCTGCATTTTCATTGAACCGTCATCTCAATACCTCTTTCCCTGCAACTTCGACAAAACCGCATTATTTGTCGAATTTCCAAACCCAACATGTATACAAACGGACACCCAAATAAACCCACGCAAATGCTATAAAGGCGGGTTTGGGCATTTGTGCGTGCGTCGTGTGTAAAAAATAAATAAATAAAATTACAGGAAATATTAAAAGAAAGAGAGAGAAACCGACTGTGCACTAATAGAGAATACATAGAAAAATAATATCTAGTGTGCGTGTGTACTCGTATTTGTACGTGGACGCTTAAACATCAGAGGAGAATGATCATATAGTAGTCTACTGGCGTAAGGGAGTTTTGGAAAAAGGAGTGCGCAAAAACGTTGTGCAATGACGTAGTCGGACGAAAGGGCGAGGAGGGGGTTACCATGAATTGAACTTTGGTATGATTTTCGCCACATTGAAATAGTTTTACTGTCATTGTGTTTCGATATACACTCGCTTTTTTCCGTTCTAAAAGTTCGCCCAATTCGATGTTGTCGAACTGTTATTAAATGGACGATTTTTTATTTTTATTTATTTAAGTCTTTCATTATTGTATTTATTAATTTGTTTTAATACGAGATTTTATTACAATTTTTTTTTTTGGTGAATTTGTTAATTGAAAATTTTTTCTACGGGTAAGAATTTTTTTCAGTGTTTTTTTACGTTATCAATATTATTTTAATGAGGAAATTTATGGTAAAATTTGGCTAAATTTTTTTTTTTAATTTTACTTAAATTTTTGTAGTTTTTTGTTTTTTAATTCGTGATTTGTCGGTAGTTTTTTTTCCTCGACTATATCTCTGTCTGAAAATCCAGTTGATATGAAATTAAACGTAGTATTGCTTTTACTATGATTGTTAATACGTTTCAACAAATAAACCTTTTAGGTTTTACTTTACTCTTATCCAATGCTGAAGTGTTGGACTAGAACTTTTAATCCTTCGCTTTATTCGTCGAATGAACTTTATCCTATATACATGAGAAAAGTTCATTTAAACGTACTGTGTGCTTATATGTTGTTGAAACATTGACCCAGATGCATCCTTTTCAACGTATAGCGCATCACATGTTGAATTTATATTTTTTTTCTTCTCTTCGTATCTCGCATAAGATGAGTAATTGATTGTTTATCTGGCAACTTAGTTTATGGGATGAAGGCTCGAGTTGATATTTCCTTCCTCGATATAGCAATTATACCATATCTTAGCGATTAATCCCTGAAATGCTTCCATGTATTAAGGGTTTTTGGTTCGGTATTAACTTCTAATTCATTACAGATTACCGCGAGTAACGTACTCGTTTTCATCCTTTATCGCGTCTTTAAGCTGGAAAAATTCTCGTGTGAATTTATGAAAATTTTAATTAATTATCGCGTCACAAGTGAGGCAAGAAATTCGGCGTATTTTTCTGGAGAAAAAATTCCAACCGAAATGGCAGTTCGCTGTTTCGAACGAGTTGTGTTTATCTACTTCTCGAATAATGGAATTTTTTCTGTCATGCTGTCAACATATATTCGTAGCGTTCTTATACTTTTTACAAAATTCATCGGTTTTTCTATTGTGTAGTTTTTCGGGAGTTGGAGGAGGACGGTTGAATATAGCGTGTATATTGAAAAACGATTTTGACATGTTAAACGTAGCTCGATTGTTGAATTGTTTCGAAAAACGGTGTTGTGTCCTAGGTGGTTTGCGCACGATTCGCCAATGACACTTGATCGTTGTTAATATTTGATAAATCAGATATTTTATTACGTTCGAGTTTAAAAGATATAGCGTTGCCCGAACCAGCATGTCTAAACATAGGAATACTACTGAAAGCTCTATTGAGGTATTTTGATAACATGGAAATCCCTCGATACACGTACATTATTAATACTTATCGCTTCGTTCGATTGAACGATTAAAAAGTTTTCTCTATGTGTTGAAAGTTCAATAAACTATATTTTTGGAAACTTTCCGCTAACGGTGAAATTCAAATAGAGATAATTTACTCGTCTTGAGGGCTCCTTTCGATGGAGATGTTTATGAAATTACGTAAATGAGTTGGATGAATTTAATATATCGAAATCTAGCAACATTTTCAAATTCCTTCGCCCTTTCTCGTGTACCTGATGAATTAAAACGTTTGATAAGCCCATTTCATAACGATACATCCAGCTAGAGTAATTTACCCTTTGGGGAAAATTTAAACGGATTTTTGCCCATAGCATTAAATTGTTAAATTATCAAACATCTGTCCAGTTTACGTTAATCTTAATGAATTTCCTTTTCTTTGGAAATGACGTTTCGTATATTTGATTATTTAAGGTGAATAATAATGTGAAAATTCGAGTAGAAATTTTCCACCAATTTTATACGTAAAAAATGTCATAGTCGATGGAAAAAGGTTTTATTACAACGTCGATAGTTTTTAGAAAATCCGATACGCTTGTGTGTACTCAGATTACGTTCTAGATACGTTGTCTTTATACCTGTCAAATGCTGTTTCCAAAATCACAACTTCGAGATTTTCGATGATTTGCTATGTTGCCGGCTCGCAGACTCTTGTGTTTGTATGCCAGACACGAATTTCGTCTTCGTCATGAGTAAATTTTTGTTTCCCGTAGAATTTTATCCTTTAATAAAAAAAGGAGAATTTTTTCGTTTCTCGATGACCCACAAGCATTTTACGAAGGTTAACGGGTAAATTAAAATGAGCTTTTTTTAATTACAAAGTCGAATCCATTAGGATTTGTCGTGCGAAAAGCATCAAATTAGAAAGAAAATTTCCAGCTTTTTGATATTTTTTAGGTACGGGAGTTGTTTGCAGGGGAAAAGAAGGGTTGGTTTTCTACGAGAATTGGGAAATTTTTAGATTTTTCGTGAAATTCGACGATAAATGGGTTTTTTCGTGGTTTTGGTGTTGCAGATTTATAGAAAATATAAATGAATTTTTATCCATCGAGGGATCCATGTGTATCCTTTGGTACGGATTTGAACGGAATTTTGGATTTTTGAAACCGATATTTTTGGTGAAATTGAACTTGAAAGTAATACTGTTTATTGAATTTTTTTTCACTATTTTATGTGGAAAATGTTGATTTTTGAAATTTCAAAAGTTAGAATATAATTACCCTCTTCTTTGAAAATAGTATTATCCGATGATCCTGTCACAATATCTACAGTTTTTAATTTCCTAAATCTGAATGTTTTCCTCTGTTTTCTTTTTTTTCTTTTTTTTGTTTATGCCTAGCCTTTCATCATCACCCAATTTTGTTATTTATATTTTTTATATTTATTCAATTATTTTTTTCTGGTTTTTTTCTCTCCCTTCTGTATTTTGTATTTTACCTTGTTTCTTTTTCTCATTGCCGTTTGTTTTTTTTCTTTGAAAGGAAAAAAGATTGTGGAGAGCCGGCCCCTCCGCTTCACTCAATTTTGGGTCCTGAAGGGGTCGAGGACTAATTAGCAATTATATACGTTGAAATTGTTTTGTGTTAATAAATTTATCTACCTAAGATCTATTTATTTCTTCGGTATTCTCTCAGTAATCTAAATCCCCCCCTCCTGATCCTTCCTCTCTGGCCTCGTACAGCACGTTAAACTAAAAAAAAGTGAAAAAAAAATCCTACAATAATCAATAAGCAAATTTGATGTGCTGGGAATTTGATTCTGGGGGTTTTCAAAATGATCTTCAGACCAAGATCTCATTTTCTCGAAATTATTTTTGAAATTTGATAAAATTTGATTTTTTGCTTATTTTTAAAATATTGATGAATATGTCAGTTATTTCTGATTAATTCTGTATAAATTTTCTAGCTAATTTGGCCAATTAAATTACTTTTTTGGTTTTGATGTGTTTTTTAAACCATCTTAAAAATAAAATTTCAGTGATTTTTTGGCCATTCATTCCACGTATGGTTATTTTTGAATATTTTTGAACAATAAAATAGTAAAATCTTATGTGGAAAAATTTAGATCTTGACTTTTTCCCTATGGATTTCATTCGCATTCCTTTTCTTCTCCAAATAACGTCATTCTACATTTAAATGAAATACCTACGCAAAAAATAGCAAATAAAATTTCACTGTTTTACTTTCGCCATTTCACCATCTTAAACGATACATTAAACCGAAGAATAATTACGGGCGAGTTGACAATTACGACGAAGAAATGAAAAAACACTCGGTATTTGTGACGAAATAGGTAAAAAAAGTATACCATTTAAAGCCGTTGTTTTAAAAATTAATTTCGAATCGAATTAAGGATAATCGCCTTAAATGGAGAATTTTTTCCGCGACTTGGAATACCTTTTTTTTTCAGAGGAAATAAAACTTGCGTGCTTGAATTAGCGGATAAATGAAAACGGGAGAAGTGAGATGTTGGGAATTTGAGAGAAAAATTCGGTATACTTAATTTAAAATGTTTTAAAAAAATTACCATACTCGAAGCACGGGTTAGCTATTGAAGCGGGAGAAAAAAGAATTTATGCGTATTTAAAAATTTTCCAATTATTAATGAAGCGTTATTTCATACTGGAGTAATTTTCGTAGATGAAAAAAAAAAAACATCAAAAAATTACATCTCAATGTAAACACGAACGAAAATAGGATACGGATGAAATTAAAGTACGCTGGTATTTTATATCGAGATGGGCAAAAAAATTTCACGCGCCACTTGATTCACCATTTATCGTAGAAATTTATCCATATACGATATTAACATGGCGGAATTTATAAAGAGAGTATTTTACTTTTAAACGTGTATCTAAATGGTAAATACTTTTAATCTAGTAACGAGAATTGCCATAGCCAATGGCTATTGCAGCCTACCTATGCAATGTAGCAAAAGGCGTGCTAAAAAGTTGCAACGTATTTTATACTCGTACACGGTCACGAGATGTGCAATTGTATGAGCCTTTGTTAGTGAAATTACCAATACGAAGCGTATAACTGACGAAGTGTTGGTATTTTTTCTATCGTAAATAACAAAAATGAAAATGAAAGAGTGCAAAATGGACTACATCCGTTAATACATTAGAAAAATTTTATTTTATAATTTTCGTAATTCCGGTATTACAGTTGGGAATCGCGGTTAGGAAAGGATAAGAAAAAAAATTTATCACGAACGATAAAAGTCAAATGGCCAATATTACTTCCATTATTTTTTCGTTTCAATTATGATATAAAACGTTTAACCCGGGGTAATTCGAAATTTAAAAATAAATGAGACGGTGGTTCGATACGACGCGAACGATCGTAAAGGAAACGGAAAAAAAAATTCGCTTCGAAATTAAAAATATCGAATTCGCGTTAACTAGAAAATGTTTTTAAATCAAAAGCAACGCGTATTGTCTTTTCATTAAATTTTTCATAAAAACGGTTTTCCTTATTGTGCTCGTTTTCTCGGCGTTTACAAGCGCGTTCCTGTTTTTCCATTTTTATCAAGGTCTCCGCACGTGGACACAGGAACACGTTGTCGCGTAACACGATCGAAATATATTTCCATCGAATACATTGCAATTTCGCATTTCGACGATATTGAATTTTTACCGCGATATCGCGTGTTGTCGTAAATACACGTTGCGATTAACTCGAATGATGTTTTTATTCTTATGTTTCAAAGCAAAATATACTATTTGGTATGACTGCTCATTGAGTAGTGAGGGAGCTTCGTGCATATTGAATTTTGGTACAGTTTGCATAACCTCGAAAATTTACTCATTTATGAGGCTCTTTTTTTGACAAATTTTCGAAATATAGATTGAAAGTAAAATGCTGAGGACGAATGTTTGATGTTAAGGATAGTGCGCTGATTTTTTGAATTTTTCCTCTCCTCAGAAAATAACACTACATCGTTTGTAGTGCGAGAAAATTTAAAAAATTATTCTTCTTTGAAACAGCGTGTAAATCGCTAATGGGTAAATCTGGGGGTATACTTGTTTGATCGCTTTTCGTCTCTTTGGTAAACAACGTCATCGGACTTGGGGGATGAAGGGAAGAAGGGTAGATCCGACGTGAAACAGGTTGACGAGGGATGGATTCGATATAGTTAGTTTTTCCGCGATAGAGATAGGATGTTTTTGTGAAAGTTTGGTGTTTTTAAATAAAATTATATAATAACTGTAAAAGTTCGGTATTTTTTTTGTATAACATTGTCTGAATCAGGTATGTGTACTTAAAACCTAATAATTAGGGGTGTCCGGCTTCCCCTCTGACCCCCCCCCACCGATTTATGGATATTTAGTTAAAGTAAGAAAAATGTGAATTATTATCAGAAAAAGATGATTCCACATCTAAATTCTATTCTTTTCTCCCCAATTTGGTGTACCCCCACAGTGGAATCAAACCCCAATACCCTTAGTTTACAAAAATGTCAAAATCCCTAATCAAAATTTAATATTTGGGAAAATGATGAAAACAAAAATGTATGCGTAGTTGCGCATCACACGTTTTCACCAGCAAGTTCACCTCACACGTGGATCATCTGACTTGTAATTCTAAATCTCAGTTACCTCGGATCTCGATTAATTCTGATATAGCTTATAATATTCATTTCGGTGATAGTCACTTCGTATATTTTTGGAATCGCGTCATTTTGTGACTAATTGCACTCAGATCACTTTCTTTTTATAGCTGCTCGTAGAATGCGATCTAATTGCAATGTGAAATGAAATTTTGACTGGGTTGCAACTGTGTAATTACTATCCAATGGTATTTATGTGGTTGCGTGCCATTGTCTCGAAGAAAAATACATGTGAGCGGTTAATTTACCCAATTTTCTCTTAATCAGTAGCTCTTCTTTGCCTGAATTGTTTTTCGTTGCGATTTTAGCATAACCTAGAGATTCGTTTTTCACATTCGACTGATCTGGATCATTCCTTTGCTTTTGTATGAGATTCACAGGCGTCGTGCTTTTAGTGGTGTATCTAGTGATAGACCCGGAGTGACCACCGTCCATGAAATTCTTCGCTACGTTCAACTTTTTGCATGATTAAATCCTTTAAAATTTAATTTTTTTATTTCAAAAAATACATGAAGAAATTAATATTTAAACATTTGTCCTTTTTGTTTCAATTCTCTAAAATTTCTCGTCTTTACGATTTTAACCTCAGTCAATCCTTGATTCGTAAAATTCGTCTTCATTAAAGGATATTTTCGGGTAAACACGAAATAATTTTTTTTAATAACTCGAAAATTGTTGATTTCCTACAATCTTGGTATTTATAATTTTTACCTTAGGTTCACTTCTAATTTAAGTACAAAAAGTCCTCCATAAAGAACATCCTGATATACACTGTCATGATCACTCGTACGCTAAGACATTTAAACAAGACTGAGTCATAGGTAAAGATAAATCAATAAATGATCCCAAATAAATATTGAGTAACCTCACATGTGTAGTAAATTAGTACTCTTGAATCAATTATTTTTTTGACTGGATAAATTCTCTGCATATTACTTACAGCTGAAAAACATTACAAAATAGCAGCATTTCATGCAATAAACAAAATTTATCAACGTGGACCCATCGTCACTGGAATCAAGGTTTACAAAGTTGATCTCCGAATGATTTTTCATTGAAATTTTCAATAATTCCATAGCAAATTGTTTGAAAGAAAATTCATAAAAATTGTTAAAATCCTTTTTATTTGTATTTCTTTTTTTTAATTAAAAAATGTTTTAATATTGTTGTCGAAAAAAATGTGAAGCTCTCTAAAAAAATCCCGTCGAATGTCGAATTTCTAAGGAAATTTTACAAAATCAAGGAGGGGGGGGGGAGTAAATTTTGATTGAAAAAATTGATTTGTTTGCTGGAAACTGGACGTAGTTTCGTTTTTGTGATGGCTCTTCTGTGCTCGTGTTCAAAAAAAGCTATAAGTAGATATGAAATTGTAGGGGTAAGGGGTAGGTAGTCCAATTTGAACCCTTAATTTTTCTTAATCGCAAGAAGAAATTCTCGATCTATTTTTCGCTTAAAAATTATCTCCATCTTTGAGATTTTTCAGTACTTTGATTAGTGTAATTTCATAAGCTCGTAAATATTTTATGTTCGCAAGTCGCGACTTATGGAAAAATAATGCTCCAGATGTGTTCTATTTGAATCGTTGCATCATTTACGAACCCATAATTTTCAGACGAATTGGCATCGAGACGTACGTTCGTGATTACACTTGTGTTTTAATCTAGAATCGTATTTCTCGGAAGGGCTAATTTTGTGTAGAGAAAAAATTAAACGTATTTTGTTAGTTCGTTCGGGTATCATAAAAAGCCTTGTTATGAGTAGTGATCACGCTTCGATGAAAATCACGGATTTTCTAACCCCTGGGTCTATTTTCAGCCAATACGCGGTATATGTGGGCGTCTTGAGTTTAGTTAATACGGAGGTGATTGATATTCTCGAGATGATTCGGGCAAAGTTAGCGTATTTTAAGAACACCTGTGTTGATGGGAAAAATCACGTAATAGATGCTTCTCTTCTTTGGTATCTTCAATATGTAATTACAATTTGACGTAATTCTACTCAATCATCCGACATCTGAAAAAATTCGTATTTAACTTGATATTTTTGTTTTCAAAAAAAGAAAAAGAGAAGAAAAAAATCCATTTAAAATACTTGCGGGAAAGGCCTTACATCTACAATGACGTCATCAACGCTACAGATGCCGCTAATTAACTTTCAAAAAAATATAATAAAAATCGCGTACCCGGAAAAATCGTGCAAAGCTTTTTAGGCGTTTTCGCAACCATATCATGGTGCGTACTCGTAAAAGGTAGTATCTTGTATAAAGTAGGCAGACAACGTAACACAGTCGAATGAAAGATTTTTAAAAGGGCAAAAACAACGCCTCCATCGTAAAACATCCTAGCGAAGGCGTCGAGTTGTAAAATTTTATTTGACCGTAGAAAATTTTCGGCTTGATAAGTGAACAAGTGAGACGTAGTACGACTGAAAATTCGAGTTAACTTTTCAACGTCGAATGACGCGTGTGAAAATGAAAAAAAATATTCGACGAAATTAAAAGAAAAAAATAGAAAGAATTTTTCCATTGTGTTATGTTTTTTCCGAATGAATTCACGAATTCGATGGCCTGTCGGGAATTTAGATTTTTAATACGCTAATCGCACCGTGTGATCAATTGGAAGAGTTGAGGTTAAAGGAATTTCCATTTATGTCGTGACTACACATTTATATCTTTTGATAGGCATCGAAGGAAAAAAAAGAAAGTTCTACTTTGCAACGGCATTCCATTTTCAAACGTATAAATACCTCAGTACAGGAGTTGAAAAAGAAAATGTTCATTGTGTTGACCTTTTACCTTCTGATCTTGTAAGTTTTCCAAGTTTAATATATTCAAGATGTGATACTTTTTTGAAGTGAAAGAATCGCGATATTTATTATTGATGGAATTCGATGATTTGGTAATTATTACGAAGTTCTTATTTATTTTTCGTTAATTTGCGAATAATGAATGCAAGCTTGCTATCTCATTTAACAATTGAACAATGAACGTCTAAAAGAAAAATCTTTCTATTTATTTTTTTTTCACAATCGTAGGCGATTAATTCGTAAAATGTAACATCACACAGACAAAAATGGCCATAGAAATAAAAACGATATAGCTTTTTAATTGGACGATTTCAAATGTTAATGTTGATTTTCGATGATTACAGTACTTGGCATTGACACAGCGGCGTTTTTATCGTCGCGAGAATATATTTTGGAAGAAAACAAAAATCCAACTTGGGTAAATTTCCGTTCATAAATGTTCTTTGGCATTAGAGATTTTTATTTTGTGAACGGATTTTATTTCTCTTTTCTGATCAGCAAAAATATCAATGAATGAAAAAGGAAATAACTTCTTTGTTGCATTTTAAAAGCTACATTGAGGTTAAATGGCTTTTGAAATCGAGTGCTTTATGAGAGGTTTCTCTTTTTCATACAGTAATCCGATACCGATGTTAGTGTAAAAGGTTTTCTTTTATGTGAAGAAAATGCAATATAAAGGCCAAGAAAATCGTTCTTTTTTTATTTTTATTTTATTATATATATTTTTTTGTACCTTTCGAGTAAAAAAGCAATTTCCGTAAAACTAAGAATTCAACGAGTTTATGTATATAAAAGTCAATTTTAAATTTTTGACCATTTAAGTATACACATCAAAGGTCATTTTTGATGTAGAAACGTCCGGCTATTAGGCTCCAGCCCTTTTCTGTCGCGTGTTTTGTCAATGGAAACACGTTCTCTTATTGAAATTTTAACCTTGTTTGGGGAATTTGGTATCGCTTAAAGAGCATTTAATGGTAGATTTTTCATCCTATTTGCCGGCTTATTGAAAATAATGAAAGGTGATTTTTTTCTCCTGTAAGGGTTTCTACCAGTGATATCTTGATCAGATTTTCTTTGCATCGAAAACCGGAAATTTATTCGTTTTATGACGCAAAAAGAGAATAAACTATGTGATAAATTTTGTGGAAATTTTTCTTTGCATATCTGCAAGCAGTCGTGGTAAGTTCCATGAATAAAGAGAGAGTCAAAACGAGAGCTTCCATGAGAAGTGAATTTATGTAAATGGAAACTTTTTATTGTGGAAAATTCCATTGTTTTGCTGAAACGTTCAATAAGCGGTAATTATTTCGAGTTCATTAAGATTTATAATTATGTTATTTCTGTTTATGGTTGGGAATATATTATATTGTTGGCAGCACTGAAGCATGATTTTTCAGTGTTTACCAACAACGATGTAAATTGTTGTGAATGGCGGTGGTTTAAAATCTTCGATGAAGTGACGATACAGTGCAGCCAATCATTTTGTAAATGAGAATAAACGATTTCCGAATAAAAACTTCCAGTGTTTTAGAATTCTGGTAAATGTCCATTCAGGGAATTTGATTCGAGGAAATGACCTGTGACCCATTAGAACCTTTTGAGTTCTCAAAATATTTTTTTATCGTTATCAAGTGTCGCTTGTCAAGGTTATTATCGTTCAAAATGTCTAGGTGGCTTTTCATTAAACCTGCCAAGAAGATGGTTTGTTCGATGAATGAAAAAAATTCTTTTTTTAACCCCAATCAACCGATAGAAGCGAACTTTTCGCTTATTTAGTCATAAAATTTCAAATTTTTTATGGGTTTAGGTTTTCTGGTCTTGTTCTCGAGGCATTGAAAATTTTCTTTATTTTAAGGCGTGAAGCAAAGAAATGTATATTTAGCTTTTGGCAGCGTTTTTAATATTGAATTTCTTTTGATTCGGAAAATAAAAATTTTAATTATTTGATCAATCGTAAAACGAAAATTTCAAAATTTCAGAAATAATTTGTATAGGGAAAAAATTATAATAAAAAAAATTAAATTTTATTTGAAAATACGAAATTAAATTAAACAAATAAATAATAGTATTTCCGTTTATTATGAATTTTTTAAATATTTACGACCGGTAATTTGAATAAAATAAATAAAATTATAAAACAACGATGAAAAACGAGTAAATTTCGATTTTCGCTTTTTCCATTCCTGCGCAATAAAAATGAGAAACGAATAAAAAGTTTTCCATGCGTGTAGCATCGTTTGGCAAACGTGTCGCATTTTAGGCTTTCGAAATGGATTCAAAATTTGCGAAATTTTCACAAAAACGACGCATCCATCGCTAATGGATCAATTGGTTTTAGCGCAATTTCGTAGTATAAACGATTTTCACGCGGAAAACCGAGTAAAGTCATTTTAGACGGAGCTATTTTTAATTAATTTTTTTTTTTTTGAAACTTCGTCTAGTATAAAGTTATTTATGAAAAACTTGCGAGAAAAAAATCAAGCATATTGGCGAAAAAGACAGAAAAAACGAAAAACCATCCCTGAAGTTTTAATTAAAGTTAAATCATGCAATGGCTTAACTTGGCAAATTAAAACGTTCGCTCAGAATATTTCCATTAAAAAGATTTCACAAAGGTTACTTTCTGGTAATGAATATTTTAGCTTGGTTATTTCCTTTGTACGCCGAGGGCGGAAAAAGGAGGCAAAGGCGTTGAAAAAAAATCACGAAACGTGCGTACCACTTTTTCCAAAGGAAGTTAATTAAAATCGAAGAGAAGCTCGAGCGTGTACAATGTATTAAGATATTTCGTATAGCCATATCGTGAGTATGATTTTATATCGTAGGTACGTACCTGTGAAGGGAGCGTATTAAGAGGTCTTAATTGAAAAATATCGAAGAAAGAAGGTCTAGAGAAAATGGAAACACGCAACTGTCATTTTACGGTATGCTATAAAATTTAAACAAAATCTAAACGCCGTTTTATTAAAGTTAAGTTTAAACGGTTAAATACCAAGTTGCGGTATATACAGCTAAACCCCCATAAATTAATAAATTTACGTGGTTTATTGTTATCTAGAGTCCAGTGGACTCGTTACTGCCATATTAACTTAATTGATAGCACGTGCAGATACAAACGTTTTAATTGGATGGTCAGCGTTTAGGTTTCGGGTAAATTTATTAAAGGCTGCATAGTTTACAAGTTTGGTTTCCGTACGTGGCGACGAGATCGTTCGATAAGAGGTGATAGTGAATTTTGAAGAGTACCCCGAAGCTATACGCGTATACGTCTGTACACGTTTTTGTCGTCGTAATTTTACCATAATGAGAGCTTTTACGAAATTTCTTCCTGCGCCGCGTTCCCCTTTTTTAACTATTCGCCTCCACAGTAAGTGGCCTAGTTTTAAGAATATCTCGAAAGCAGCTACGTCTTGATGGGCAATTGGTTTAACGATGCGGACTACGTGGCATAGGGTTAACTTCTTATACAAGTTTTACTTTGCTTACGCTCAATATGAAACGAATTGCACGAGACTTGCGAGTTTCTTAATACTTTTAATATCGAATATTGTCTGAATCTTTATACCAAAGCTGTTCCGATGATTCTACACATGGACCATTTAAAACGCAGCTTCCATTTTGAGTACGTTCAGGAAGCAAATTCGACCAACGTGAAATGTTTCGTTAAAACTGTTTCGTTGAAGTTGTAACGTATTTTTACTTTTATATGACTTGCATGTGGAAATCTCGCACTTGAGAACGACACCGGGCGTTTTTGCGTGTTGAAATTAATTTTATAAATTTGTGATCAGTTTTTTAAGCTGTTCCATAGAAGAAGTGATGTTCCTGGAGTGATGAAATTATACCCACTTCTTGACCAATTTGAAAAAAATTATTTAGAAAGTTACTCTTGAAGTGGTTGGCTGGAATTTTCCGAAAATCTGGTCAAGTCGGTTGAATAGGTTGAGAATAAGAGTAAATCAAGTTTTTAGCTGCCTAATCTCATATGAATGGTTTCTGGAACTTTTGAAATTTCTGGAGAAAATGAAAAGCGCATTGGAGGCTTCAGAACGGCTTGACAATATGAAATTTGGATTCGGCGAGTTCGAATTAGGGGAGAATCATATTCTGCGCAATTTTCAATTATTTTTTCAAATTGGCTCGATTTTTTTTCAATATACGTATCTATTATTGATAAGAATTTCCTAATTTGAAATTTTCAAAAATTCGCCAAAAATGAAAAATGAATTTCAGCTACAAGAATTTTGTTTTTTGACATGCTCTTCTCAAAAATCAAACCCTCATTCAATTCTGAGTCGGTTATTTGAATAGATTCCCCTGTTAGGAGTTCTTTTTACTGAGGTTTTCATCCTCTGAAAATAAGATTTTCCGTTATATCTCGAAAACTTGAAGAAATACGAAAAAAACTTCATATGAAAAAATGTTCTCCGCTCAATTCTGCACAACTTCTGTCTCAACAATTTTCACCTCAGTTGGAGTTTTGATTCACAAAATTCACTTCTAAAACGTATCCTCGATGCAAATCCCCCGAAAATGAGATTTTCCAATGTAACCACGAAATTTGATGAAATACGAAAAAAATCCCTATACAAAAAATATTCCTCTTTCGATTCTTTATAGTTTTCACCTAAAATCAGCAAATTTCAACTGCTCCAAACTTTTACCCGAGTAATTTTCAATTTAAAATGAGCGATGATTAAATAAGCGATATTTTCAAACATCAAAGGAAGTATTAAAAAATCTCAAAATGGTCAAAAAACGCGAAAAAATCGAGAATTTCATTTTTTAAATTTAATACCCACCTTGTTGAAAAAAAAAAACACCGTCGGAGTATTAAAGTAAAACACAAACACATTGTTAAAATTCAAAGCACGATTTCAGTAAGATTTAGGTGAAGGGGAAAGTTTAATTTAAAAAGAAAAAAAAATAGAAAAAAACTGATTGACCTCGTTATAAAAAAAATTCCGCTCGTTTCAAGGCTAAATGTTTTAAAATTTCTCCATTTATCGTGAAAAAACAAAACATTTAAATTGAAACAAAAAAACACGGTAATTCCACGAAGGTGTTTCGTTCGCGTGAACTAAGGACACGTCTGAATTTGAAATATTTACAAAAATTTCATCACGAATATAAATATGAGGAATTATATTTCGGCTACGAGGTCAGTTACAACTGTTGATAACCTGCGTGAATTTTTTTTGGCATTAAAAGGTTTCAGCGGTTAATGAAATGGTATTTTAATCTTGATAATTGAAACACGGAAGTTGGCACATGGGTGTAGGAGACTAGGAGTGTAGGATGGAAAAAACGAATGAAAAAACATCGCCGGAAAAAAACCGCGCGTAGGGTTGAAAAATAATAATTTGCCACTATTAAACTTATTTGGCGCATATTTCCCTAAGGCGAGACATTTGCATACGTTTTAAGTTACATCGAACCGCTTCTTATGGAGGTAATTACCTCGTTAGGTATTTTTTGTCGTCTTTTAACTAACGTTCGTCTATAAATTAGCCCACCATGTTGGCTTAGAACGAAGCCTACTGCAAAAAAGCCCTAATGTTGAAAAATCTTCTAGACGTTTTTCGTAAGGTTTTGAAAATTTAATAATTTACGCGTTAACAAAAGCGAGAAAAAAGCGTTAACGCTCGATACCGGAACACCTTTTACATATCGTTTAACTGAAATTAATTTCGTAGACTTGGAAAAAATTTCAAAGAAATCATGCTTGGTAATCTCGAAGATGCTAAGGCTAATAAAAAATTGAACCGGAAGTGAGAGAAAGTTGGTGAAAAATATATCGCGTAAAACGAATAATAGGAAAAAAACTCATTAATAATAAATGATCCATTATGAAAAAAAATGCACTATAGTCGTGTATACAGTTCAGTGTAGGTTATGTGATACAAACTTCGCTTACCTAATGTACTGGAAGTTTGCTTTAACGCCGAACCAGCACTTTCAAGCACTAATATGCGATTTCATAGAAACCGGCGAGAATTTCTTCGCGGAGACTTTTTAACCCTGGTGTAACTTCTTTAAAGTTGCGAAAAAAAAATGTGTTTCGATGTAAAAAGAAAATAAGCGAAATTCAGTAATGTTTTACGCTCGGAAAGCTCTGCGTGTGTTTCATTAACGATTGTTATGAGCTTATAGCATGTACGTACCTTATAGAAGACGGATAAAAAATTATGACGAGCGACCAAACAACTTTAATCTTTTAAAGTGGTTAACATTATGACACCGCAAATTAAATTTTTTTCCGCGTATAAAATACGATTTGAAACGTGTAATTGTCCTACAAATTCGTTTTTTCCTGCTCACCACGCTGGTCAAAGCGAGTAAAAAAAACTCACCAAAGAACGCGATGTTTATTAGGGGATGCGCGGGAAAAAAGCGTAGTTGATACGTAGAATTTTTTTCGTGTTTAACGGCCGCGATGAATGTGATATTTTATGATGTTACGTGAGAGATAATGCGTCTCCGAAGAGTAATATTGGGTAAAAATTTCAACCAACGAATACGCGATAAGATTTCAACTACGTTCGTTCTTCAAACCAGTAAATTCCGCTCGATGGTCAAAATTTTACCGATAAGCGAACTTCTCTGTTGAAGATTTTTTCACATGATTACGCGGTAATTACTATAACCTTTATTTTGTTCAAAGATAGAATTTTGTTTCTGCGTTTTTCACGTGTAATAAATTTCAAATAAGATGGCTCGTAATTTATCCGGAATGTTATTTGCGAGTCGGCTAGCCGAGGTCTGCGATTGCGTTTTTATATAGTTTCGACCTCAAAATAGACGATTTTTTCTCTTGAATTTCTCTATTGTGTCTTTGTTGAGATAACAGTTTCGATTGAATGGCGTCCCTTTGCGGATTTTTTCTTTTGCGAAACGATTAACTACGTTGGAGTTGGTGATCTGACCTTTGTTTAGTTTCTAGAAAAGAGTATGTCGGTTAATTGTAAGTTTGCAATTGTTGCGGTTTGGAGGGTTTTAATAGTCGAAGTGGCGGTTTATGTGACGTGTTGGGTTGTCATTCGATTAATTCGATGTGCGGTGCAGTAATTTTACAGGAGAGTTTCGTTGTTTTATTGAAAAATAATTTTTTGTGGAATAACTGACAAGATATTTTTATTTTAGTTGTTTGATTTTTCGACTTTAATATCGATTTAGATTTGTTAATTTTGTGAATTCGATTTCGATTAATCGATTCAGCAACTCGATTTCAACGAATCAATTCAACTATTCGATTTTGATGAATCGATTGAGCAATTTGATTTTGATTAATCGATTTTGCAATTCGATTTTGATAAATCGATTTAACGTAATCGATTTTAATAAATCGATTCTGCAATTCGATTTTGATTAAACGATTTAATAATTTGATTTTGTTAAGTCGATTTAATAAGTTGATTTCGATAAATCGATTTGATAATTCAATTTTGATAAATTGATTTAATAATTCGATTTTGTTAAATAGACTTAACATAATTCGATTTTAATGAATCGATTGAGCGATTCTATTTCGATAAATTGATTTAATAATTCGACTTTAATAAATCGATTGAGCAATTCGATTTCGATAAATTGATTCAACAATTTGATTTCAATAAATTGATTCTGCAATTCCATTTCAATTAAAAAATTTAGCAATCCGATTTTGATAAATCGATTTAACATAATTCGATTTTAATAAATCGATTGAGCAATCCGATTTTGATGAATCGATTCTGCAATCAGATTTTTATTAAACGATTTAATAATTCGATTTCGATAAATTGATTCAACAATTTGATTTCGATAAATCGATTCTGCAATTCCATTTCAATTAAACAATTTAGCAATTCGATTTTGATAAATCGATTTAACATAATTCGATTTCGATAAGTCGATTTAATAATTCGATTTCGATTAAATGATTTATTAATGTGATTTTGAAGAATCGATTTCACATAATTCGATTTTAATAAATCGATTCTGCAATTAGATTCTTATTAAACGATTTAATAATTCGATTTCGATAAATTGATTTAATAATTCGACTTTAATAAATCGATTGAGCAATTCGATTTTGATAAATCGATTCTGCAATTCCATTTCAATTAAACAATTTAGCAATTCGATTTTGATAAATCGATTTAACATAATTCGATTTCGATAAGTCGATTTAACATAATTCGATTTCGATAAGTCGATTTAATAATTCGATTTCGATTAAATGATTTATTAATGTGATTTTGAAGAATCGATTTAACATAATTCGATTTTAATAAATCGATTCGGCAATTAGATTCTTATTAAACGATTTAATAATTCGATTTCGATAAATTGATTTAATAATTCGACTTTAATAAATCGATTGAGCGATTCGATTTCGATAAATTGATTCAACAATTTGATTTCGATAAATCGATTCTGCAATTCCATTTCAATTAAACAATTTAGCAATTCGATTTTGATAAATCGATTTAACATAATTCGATTTTAATAATTCGATTTAATAATTCGATTTCGATTAAATGATTTATTAATCTGATTTTGAAGAATCGATTTAATATAATTCGATTTTAATAAATCGATTCTGCAATTAGATTTTTATTAAACGATTTAATAATTCGATTTCGATTAATCGATTTAGTAATTTGATTTTGATGAATCGATTTAATAAATCGATTTCAATTAACCGATTTAATAATTTGATTTTGATGTTTAGATTTTAATATCTTGATGATTGGATCTCGATATCGGAATAATTTGATTTTGATGTTTTAGTTTCCATTTTTTTATAATGGTATTGGAATATTTTAATTTCAATCTCGATGGTTCAACAATTCGATTTCAATATTTCAAATTTTGTATCGATCGATTGGATTTTTTCTCTTCTTCGTTCAATCGCGTTTGAGGAAATTGCTTCAGTCGAGGGGTTTCAGGTCACATCGTGCTTTTTTCTGTTTATAGTTGAATTAATTTTTCGGTCACGTCATACGAGTTGACTTTTTAAAGAGAAAATTGAGAAATCCTAAATAAGAAGGAAAATGCTTCGCCCCCTCTCCCGCTGAATTTTTGGGCCGAGCTTGCCAGCGACAGCAATACTTTTAATACCAACCACCGCGAATCAGTTTCCAGTTCATTAGCTGCCTTAAAAAAAGTTTTTTATACCCCGACGACCTTTCCATTTAAATTTGAAGCTTTATAATGCCAGTAATACGTTACAAGGGTTTTATGGAATTTTCGAATGTTCTTTTTTTGTAAAATAATAAAATGAAATATTTCCTTATGCTTGATCGGACACCTCACTTAGTTACAGAGACGCGAGCCAATCAACATACTTCAACAATATATCAACATTTCCATTAGTATCCTCCCTGGTCCATCTTCACCTTAAATTGTCGCTACCCTTCGAAAACGAAAAGGTATTTCGTTTAGGTAAAAAATTGTATTTGTAATTTTATCTATTTTGGATACGTGATGTACCTTTTTCTCGTTTTTTTTTTTATACTCAATGGTTTCTATTAGTTCTATATAGACCATTCGACATAATGACGGTGACGTTTACGAAACGGAAATGGCTTCGTCGTTTTTATACGTTGTACGTTTATCTTTTTCCGTGTGGAGCTCTGGTATACACTTTCTATGCTAAAAAGTCTATTTTGTACAAAAGCTATGCAACGTGGAACCTATCCACGTACGATGCAGTATCTCGTTGTCAAAAGACCCGCAGATACATTTTCGTGTTTTGTGTCGCCTTTTTATACAATACGTAAGGGTACTTATTATTACTACGTCATGTGTACAATGTATCTGTAGCTGTACAAGAGGCGGTAAGAAGCGAGAAAAAAATGTTGCATGGTCTATACGCTTGAAAATGTTATCGAGAATTGGGTTTCCGTTTTCTGAATTGTTGTGCTGGTTTGATAGTGTGAAATGTATGTTTTTATATAAATTACGTTTAAGAAAAACGCACGAGTATGAATATGTCACGTCGTGATTTGAATTTTAAAAACTAACTTTTACGTTTTATGTGTAAAAATAACATGGGCGTTTGTTTTGTATGATATTTGTGATTTTGTCTTCGTTCTTTACTTTTCAAAGTTTTCCTTCTTGAAAGATTAAGCTTCGTTTCATGGAAACATATCGATGATGGATGGAGTGTCGGTTCTAGTTTTGATATATCGGTGGCGAGATTTTTAATGCGAACATATTAGCTGGGTTTTTCGAAAAATAGGGCGTTGGTTTTGGTGCGTTTTGCGAATTTTATGGGTATTTAGGATTCTTCGAAATTCGTCCACAAGTCTTTCAGGACAGTCTATTATATTTAAACGATTTTTTATTTTTTATTTTTACTATTCTTATCTCATACCAATTAGTTTTATCAATTTTGTGTCATTTTTATTCTTTTTTTTATGTGTTATTTATTCACCTACGTAGATATTGAAAATAAAGACATATTTTCGATAAATTTCGATAAACATCTGTGATAGATTTATACAAAAAGAAAAGAAATTTCGATTATATTTCATAAACCAACATCGGTTATTTTCCAATCGAGCAAGTTTCCGGTGACTACGAGGAAACGACACGAAACCGAAATAATTTCATTACTTCGAGAACAATCAAATAATCGAGCATACGTCGCAAACTACAATAACTTGCGCGAGCTTCATACGTGCAAAAATTAATCAATTTCGAAGACGGCTTAGGAAATTATTTCGCTTCGAGTATTTTACATACTAAGGTCCTAAACGTTCGCCATAAAAATACCGCACAATCACTTTCGCGTGGCTCAATTGTTTGGAATATAAACCAAAAACTAGTTACTTTCTCGGTGGTACTTTTAATTAGCGTCGTAAAAGGTCTAGTGGAAAATTTATGGTCGCCATATCGAGTATATTATTCGTTTGTTTGGTTGAATAACCCCAAGTAATGCTGTAATTTGACCGAATCGGGGTGATTTTTAGAATTTCATCGAAACGCGGTGCGGTTTGGGTGTTTCTTTTTTACGTTATTCGTCGAACCGAGGATTTCATTTTTTAATACTTATCACCCTTGTAATCCAACGTGTGACATTTTCATCGCTCCGAACATAACTTTCCTATAAATGCGGTCAAGCTGTACAATTTTTTTAGACGTTTGACATGCGTTGCCTCTTGTTAAATAATAAATAAGGGTTTGTTAGAATGAAAATTTTGAATTAAATTTACTCAAAGAGGCTACCGACGTTAATTTGCTATATGTGAAAAAGGTCAGAAGAGTATGGAAATTGGAATGCTACGTCGGTACCGGAGTTAATTCTAATTAAGCGTAAAATATGATCGCATTGGATGGTCAATTAAACCAACGTACACGACGCAAACTCATTAAATAAATTTTCATTCGTGATGAAAAAAAAAACCTTTCGTTAGACAAATCGAACCACCGCAAATGTCGCAAATAAAGACAATTGAAACCCACCGAGAGTTGGTTAGCGTTGAAAAACGAACGAGAATTTCGTCAAGAGGACGATCTGGGTGGGGAGAAAGAGGAAAATACAAAAAAATACATTAAACCGTTGACTATGCGAGCCGTTAAAACAAAAGTAGCATCGGTAAAATTGAAAAATTAACCGGAATCGTTTTCCGATGCACAATAAAAAGTGATCTTTTTATCGTCAGCTCTTGAAATTTCGTTTTAATTTTTACCTCTTTTTCCAACTCACGTTTGCGGTTCGGCGGTGTATTTCGCGTTTTTAGCATTTACCGAGTGGACTTGTTGAATTTATGTGATCGCGATTAATCGGAGATACGCGAGGTACTTGTGGAATTTTTTCGTATCAGCGGAAACGAGGTTTTTTGAAATTAAATATACGCTTGGTTTTTTCATTGTTTAGATTTCTTAATCCTGACGTACTCGCTTTCCATCGCTTTGTTTTTTGTCCTGAATTTTTTTGTCATTTTTTCTTCCCCCGGGCCCCGGTCGATTAGATTCGTACTGAATTCTTTGCTATGTGATCATCGAGGATAATTCGAGATTCGTACCGTAGAAAGATTTTTTTCATGTGAAAATGTGCTTTTGGAGATATCGCGAATTTAATGTGGTGATTTTGCGTTCACTTCGAGATTTCCAATGGAAGCGAAAGTAAACCTTCGACGTTTTTCGTTACATGGAGATTGTGGCCTCCTGTGATAGCAAATTAAGTTTAGATTTCGTCAATGCAGTTGGGAGACCCTCGTTGAAGGATTTTTGTTAGCGTGTTACGTGTTGTTACATGAAGCAAAAATGACAAAATTAAAAAAAAAGTTTATACGAGAAATAAATCGATTTACGAAAAAAGTCTTTATATAAAAAAGTTTCATTTTTTTATGTTCTAAAACTTTTATATAAAAGTTTTTTCAATATTTCTACAATTAGCGAAATTATCGCCGAAAAACCGCAGAGTGAAACTTCTTGAGCCCCCCTCCCTTCCCGTAGCAAGGTATCAACTTTCGAGACGAAATCTTAAAGATCGAAATTATAATATGTACCTCGTTACACCTGTAATACCTCGAATTTCTTTTTCTTATAAACGTTTTTTTAGTTCAGTCATTTTTGTGTCACGTTGCAACATACGTAACGCGGCGTGTAACTATGAACGACGCGCTGCCGCGCAGTGGGAAGTACCGATGACCGCGGGCGCATTTGGACTCATATTTGAATAATTTTTTTCTCGAAATATTTTGATTTTTGGGTTACAGATCATATGAAGTTTTTTCTTTGAAATGATTTCAAGATCGTTTTGCGATTTTTTTAGAGTCGAGAAAGTCGATTTTTGTACGTGATTTTTTGCCTTGGTTTGTTTTCTGTGAATTTCATATATTAAATTCGGTGTCCAGCGGGCAAAAGTCTGTACTTGGAATTTTTAAATTATAATTAAATATATCATATTTTATTCTTTATAAGATAAAAAAAATCCTTGTCAATTTATGATTGCTTTAGGCCCGAATAATTGCTAATTTTTGTGTTTTTTAACGATTTTTGGCTACTTCCCTGTAAATAAAAAATTTTGAAAAAAATATACGACATCTAGAGGTCAAAAATACATCGAAAAATGAGATTTGAAAATTGTGCCGAGTGAAATAAATAGTTGAAAAGCAGATGGTACCTATCCACCATCCAAATATCATCAAAATCTGGACCCTGAGGTAGATCGCCTATGCTTACCTGCCAAAAGCCTTTTTTTTTTATCGACGAATTGCGTTATTTTCACACTACAAAAAATTGAGAAGTATAAGTTTACTATGTAGCTAATTACTCATGATATTTTCGCATGTTACTATACGTACATTAATTTTTATATGCAAAAACTAACGGATTCTCTTTATTTTCTGTTTCAGGTGAGTCCAATATGGCTATTTCAAATACACAATATCTAAATACACGGGTATGTCAAATAGGATATTTTTCAATCGAAAAGAGCAACTTACAAAATGCGAAACTTTCGCAGTGTAAAAAAAAACACAACACGTGTATTTTTCCACGTAGTTTTAATTGCGGCAAAAGCATTTAAACGGAAATTATAAACGAGCTATGAGCAAAAAGAAACGTAACTGTCATATTTAACATTTCTTTAACACGTTTTATTGTGAGAAATTTAAAATAATTTGCATTTTATTGCCATTAGGAAATTTATTAAACTGTAGTCGAGTACCTGAGGCGATAAAGTGAAACTAAAATTATATCGTCGAGTTCGTTAGTTTCTCGTTAAATGGTTAAATATGACAAAAACGAACTGAAATATTTTTTGATATTACAGCATCGTCGGCGTAGCATAACGAACGAGCTTTAATTTACTACATTTTACGTAATAAAAATGGAATTTTTAATATTCCGTAAATGCTGCGCGATGTATAAAATGCATTCTTCTAAAGGTCCGCAAAAAATCGAAGGATAAAACGGGCTCTAAGGTGACGTTAATGTTACACGTGTAAGGTGCATAAAACGAGAAACTCGATATGGAGAGTATCGACGGAACTAATCTACGTCGCGATGTTGGTAAAACGACGCGTTCTAACGAGTAAAATATTAGGTACCTAAGCGCGGAAATATTTACGAAATTCGTCAAATTTTAAGGAAAATATTTCAACCGAGGTTGATAAAGGAATATTTAGTGTAGCTCGGTCTTTATATGTATCGTCGTGGTGACATGTAAATGAAAAAGGGTTTTGGTAGTTGGTAATTCAGGTATTTAAGTGGATTTTTTATGCATATAGCTACACGAAATGAATACGGATCCTTTTAGTCGTCTCTTTTTTCGTTTATTGATTGAAAAAGGGTCTTGAACTTTTTATAATTTTGCTAATGAAATTTTTTCTCGGGTTACTATGTCATTAAGTGGTTTTAGGTGAAATATTCGAGGGTTTATTTTGGTTTAAAATGAGGGAAAATATCTTGCGTGGAAATGAAAAGCGGTACGTGGTTTTTTTTCGATTTTTTTATGTCGTCGAAGTAATTATTGAAAATTTTGTCGTGCATGTTTACCATCGTGTAGTTTTTTAATTAGTAAAAAATAGCCAATTTTATTACCATTTATTGATTTCATGTTTTTTACGCGTGTTATTTATAATAGCCAAAAAAAGCCGAACGTCACTAATGAGAAATCCTTTGAATAGAATTATAAACACGAAAAATTCATCCTACGTAATTTAATCTTCGAATCCTACGATTGAAAATTCGATCCACGTGCGAACTTTAATCGTAGAATACCTACAGGGTGTTCTGAGTTAATATTTCTTTCAAGGTCACGCGTATTGCAACTCAAGTTACATTCATGTCACATGATTTGCCTATCATTCAAGTTGTGGGGCCCAAAGCAGAAGGTGTTTCGAAAATCTGTGATATTTTTTTCCTACAATGACATTTTTATTGGATTCACCGAGGATAATCACATTTCGGCGTTTTGAAATATTTACGCGAAAATTTACTCGTAAAAAATACAGAAAGAGGGAAAAAATACAACATATAATTACATAAATTGAATCGTTTGTTTGCGTTACGACATTGACAGCAGATTCACGGTTTTAAAACGATACAGAAATAACGAGTGCGAAACCCTTTAACACAAAACCGATACGTCACAGTTCGGAAATCCTCACGCGAAGAGTTCAGCCTTCTAAATGTCATTAAATTACATGTGATTTCTTTCTGTGTTAAAATTCACGATACACGGAGCTGGTCAAACTTCCGAGAAATATCTCAACTAGTAAAATCCAATTTGTGAAAAAAGTTCAAAGGGAAAGGATGAATATTTGCGGATCTGCTTTTTTTTCGAAACGCCTGTATGTATTTCTTTGTTGACTTTCGAATACAATGCGATATTACCTCATGAAAAATTTATTGTCATGAAATTTTCATGATGTATGGCGTTTTTTAAAAGACGAATCGAAAAATTCTTTTTAATGATTATAATTTTTTCAGCTTATTTAAAATTCCTCGGGTTCGTTATATTAATGAGTTGAATGTACATAAAAAGAAAAAAAGGTCGGCATTTTTCTTGCTCGTAAATGTGTTTTTCTATCTTCAAGAGAGACTGGACTAGAACAACGATATATGATAATAATTTTAAAGCGCAGAAAAGAGGAATATTTTGTGATAAAAGCGGAAAAAATTATCAATATTTTCGAGCCCGATGTATTTGTGTTTTTTGAATTAATTTAACTTGTATTTTGAACAAATCCGCGACTAAAATTATTTTCAATATTTTTCTTCAAATATGCCCTAGTTTTGGAATTTGGTGTCGTACGAAGTGATTCGAATTTTAAAATTTTAAAAAAAATCCAACACAGATGAAAATAAAAGTCGACGAAAAAAAATGCAGTTATACCAAAATCTAGAATTTACAACTGATGAAAATCTCGCGGTCTTGTTTATCTCTATACCACGCAGTATCTTATCTACGACTCGAGGACATTGCGGTATGCATTTCTAACCGGAAGAAAAGCGGAAGAGAGAGAGAGAGAGAGAGAGAGAGAGAGAGAGAGAAATAAAAATAAAACCAATACAGGCAACGATATGAATTCAGTAATCGTTTTCGGGGTTTGCACATTCACATATGCGAAGGAAAATACTCCCAAAACGCCAGTTCGACGAAAGTTGAAATAATCTACGATCAATTCGAGTTTATTTCGGAGGCTCAACCCTGGAGAGAAATTTTTAATAATCTTTATCGCGATTGCGAGTTCGAACCGCGATGGAAAAAGTTTACGGCGAAGTTGTACGACGTCGAATGAATGCTTTACAGCTATGAAGTTATCGACACTTTGGCGAAAAATTTCACCAAACTAATTTGCTCGATATCGCTTTAAAAACTTGGCCAATGACGTATATTATTGTTCAGGTTGAGACGTCGTCGTCGTCATCATCGCCTACGAGAATAGTAAAAGCGTTGAAAAAAATGTTTAGACGTGCGCACGTATCAAAGAAAAGTAACGAGGGAGAAAAATCAAATGCTATAACCAAACATGTACTTTTTTCAGCTTTTGTGTTTAGTATTAAACGAAAATCTCCCGTATAACAACCTTTTGATCCGAAACGGCTTTCAGCAAAAAAATCCTGCCCAATGCAAAAGGCGTTGACGTTATCGTATCGTGTAAAAAGTTACCATTTATACGAATATCAAAATAAAGAGATGCGGGGTTGAAAAAAAAAGAGGGAAAAAGTCGACTTGAGAAAAACTTAACATTTATCAATAGTTTCTGTTACTATTAGACAGACATTGTTCAGTTTGCCGGCAGTTATGGTAACATACGTTTTAAAACTTGCTACCAGTGAAGACTTTGAAAAGTTGCACTTTCTTGTCACGCATGTTTTAAGATAAGTTCGATTCAAGTTTTTCACACAGCTACTCGATAAATTCTGACGTAGATTTTTGATAAATTGAAGACACAAGCGGGGAGATTCGAATGAAAACTTTTTCCATTTTCTGATGTTTTTCTCCTTTTCTCTCTCTCTCTCTTTTGGAGAATTCGTGCCTGTGATGCCAGCGTCTCTTTAGTTGATTTTGATTTAAAATGAAAGTCGATATTTGAAAATTTACTGTACACGTGTTTTATTGACATTATACCAGCGGAATTTGGAAAGCTAGAAAAAAAGTTTATGTTAATCTGGAAATATTATCGCCTGAATCGTTCCTCCTAAGTTGAATCTTTCATACGATAGTTGATTTTTTCATCTGTGAAACGAAACACATTCCAAATTACATTTTTCCTTTAACCTTCACCTATGTTTATTGTCGTGCTAAATGACGCGAAGTTTGATCGAACGTCTTACGAATTAATTTTCATGTCTGAATAGTCAGAATTGTGACGTTAATAGGAAACGAGACAGGTTTACTTACATGACTAATTAGAATACATGAAAATTTTATCGTAAGAAATGAACGTCGTCGAGATTGGCGGAAAATACCATCGTCAGAGTATTCTGACGAATAAGTGGATTGGAAAAAAAATCAATATTTTCCACTAAAATGATCTCGATAATTTTTTATAAAATGTAGAATCTCTTGAATCGTTATTTTTTCGCAAAATTCGTCATAATTAATTGAAAGTGCATTAAAAAAAAATAATTTCCAAAAGTAAGTAAAATCACATTGTAACCAGACCCACTTTATCTTAACTTAGGCTACATTTAGGAACCAGGTTTAAAAGTTTACAACCTCGACGGTGTGTATTTGATTAGGAACCTTTTTGGTGTGAAGGCATGAAATTTTTTTGGTAATTAGCGTCTGTATTTGGAAAAAGTTGGAATTTAGGGGGTAGAAAATGGCGCGTCGAAAGGCTTATTTCACACAATTCGCGCCAAGCAAGCGTTATAAAAGTTTAAAATATAATTTCAAAACTATTAAATTCTCTCGGTTAAAGTATCCCACGAAGCCCTAAAGGTAGATGAATTTTTCATGCGTAATACATAATTAAGTTACAATAGCGATAACGTATTCGCGCATACGATTCAGAAAAAAATACGTATTCTCGATAGGTTGCCTAGCAGATCTCACGTTTATTCGAAAAGCTGTCTCGGTCAGTAGACGATGAGTAGGATTTGTTTGAATATCAAAGTTACAGACACCTTGTGATAGTGATTGCTATTAAATTATGTATCATAAGGCGCCGATTTTATTGTACGATATTTAAGATAATAGAATTCATTATGAAGGGTTACAGAATTTAAATTCCCTTGATAAAGGTTTCGCTGGTACACATGAAGGGAAATTTCGCTTTAATATTTTATACACTGCGTTGTAGAGTTTGCATCTTTTCAATTTACTGTTTCTGTTTGTTTTAGTAAAATTGAAATAACATATCGTACGTAGTGTATTTTTTTTCTAAAATATACCAGTTCCCTTGTTTGTTGTATACGACGTCGATGAAATTAATTTTCACTGGCTCGTTCGTTCGAACGATTTCACTAAAGTTTAAAAAACAATGTCAAGGTATTGGTTAATTATTTATATTTCCCCTCTTCGATACTTTTTGCTAGTTAATTTATTCGGTATTTTTCGTTGTACATTTAAACGAATTTGGGCGTCGATGAATAATTAACTCCCGGAGAATGTTTTTGCAAGCTTTAAATTATTTTTACTTCGCGATAATTCGCCTAAACTAGTAAAATTCGGAAGTTGTTTTTTTTTGAAGGATTAATTGGTGTGTAATTCATACTCGCAAGAAGCTTTTTAATTCACGCCGGAATTTTTTATTTCGCTGAATGAATTTATTAAACTATTAAACTTTAGGTACTTGCAATAAGATATGACCTCCATTTAAATATGAATATTTTATAAGCTCAAACATTATCTGGAGATTTGTTAGCTAAGTTGTTGCGTTTACTTTATGATTTTACGAATTAATTTTTCAGCTTGTTCGATGAGTTTTTTCAAGCTTTAATTTGAAAAACTTTTTAATAAATTATTTCGCGTGTTTGCTAAATATTTGCTAATTGCTTTTTACGTAGAAAAGTTGTGGTTATACTTTGCAATTTATATAAAGGAATTACAAGAGGTCTTTAATCATTTTTAGCCTTTGAAAATGCCTCATTTGAATTGATACGGTATTGGAAAATTTCCGGTTGTCGATGTGATCTAATTTTTAAATAATTCAGTAAAATTATTTGTATAGCTAAGGCGATTAATTCGCGTTTACTTAAAATTTTCTGGCTTTTGATGAGTTACCTCGTTCAAATGGTGTTTAACTCGTGAAAGGTGCCATGCGAAAGATCCCCTGAATAAAATATTCATACATTGGTAGATTACCTTCCGCCGTAATGACTTATTAATTCGAAAGTTAAGCGACGAAATTGATTTTTTATGGTGAATTCAAATTCACCAACGTTAACTTCCTCTTGCACTAATTATTATGAGCATTATCATTTGCATCAAGATTCAGCAAAACATTGTCATATGCATTAATTTCATGTGCGTCAAACGCCACTAACAGCATCACTTGCATTAATCATTATACGCACTAATTGCCATTTCGTCTATGGCCACCATTCACTGTCATACACATCAAGCGTTCACCAATAGTGTCACTTGCATTAAACAAAATGTGCTCTAATCGCCATTTCATCAATGTCATAAACATTAACCGACATGTGCATCGAACGTCTCCACCATTGTCTCCTGCACTAATCAGTATGTGCACTGATTTCTATTTCATCAATCGTCACCAATATTAACCGTCATGCCATGTGCATCACTGACATTGTCACCTTCACTAATCACCATATACACTAATGGCCAATCCATCAGATGTCAACATTAGCTCTCATGTGCATCAAGCATTCACCAATGATGTCACTTGCACTAATCAATATGCGCACTAATTGTCACTATACCAATTGTCAGCATTAGCTCCCATGTGTACATCAAGTACTCACCAATAGTGTCATTGACACTAATCAATTTGTGCACTAATTGTCATTTCACCCATTGTCAACATTAGCTGACCTGTGCATCAAGCATTCACCAATGATGTCGCCTGCACTAATCAATATGTGCACTAATGGCCATTTCACCAATGGTCAACATTAGCTGACCAGTGCATCAAGCATTCACCAATGATGTCGCCTGCACTAATCAATATGTGCACTAATTGTCATTTCACCCATTTCCAACATTAGCTGACCTGTGCATCAAGCATTCACTAATGATGTCACCTGCACTAATCAATATGTGCACTAATAGCCATTTCACCAATGATCAACATTAGCTGTCATGTTTATCAATCAATCACCAATAGTGTCACATTCACTAATCGATATGTGCACTAATTGCAGTTTCATCAATTTTCACCAATATTTACCATGGTGTGCACCAATTCCATACGCATCAAATGTCTCGTAACATTGAATTGTCATACGAGGTAATCGTCTCGCGTACTAATTGTCATCAACATTAATTATATTAGTGCATCAACTCTCATACCTCAATTTTCATGCACATCAACTGTCAGTCTGGCATATTTATTGTCATAACTATGCGTTAGTCAGCATGTACCTTAATTCTCATTTGCATCACTTCTCATATTCATCAAGCGTCAGATGAATGTTGTCACATGTATTATTGTCATGTGCACCAATTTTCAGCAGATTTAGTTGTATGGCATTCTACAAGCGAATGAAGCCACCTATTCGATGCACATTCAACATCTGTTTCCCAGGGTGGATTTATGTGATACTCTCCTTTTCTATGGGAGTTTTTTACACTGTTTTCAACGATTTTACAGCAAGTTGTACAACTTGTAACCCAGAACTCCCAAAAAATAATGTAAATTGCATACGTTTATGACAAATTGTAACATTTTGACCTTTCATTTTTTTGATCTTTCAAAATTTGTGAAAAAAATTGAAAATCTTCCTTTTCTAGAAAGAATACAAGTACCTCATACTAATTACGAAAATCTCCAATTCTTCGATTTTGAATTTGATCAAAGCACCAACAAATACTTCAACATGTAACATCTCGTGAAAGCACACGTCTATTGAAAAATTAACTCGACAGATATATCAGGTAAATTAGTCATCTGAAGGGGTTTGTTATTTCGCATTTAAATTAATTACATCAACTATCTCGATCATTTGCTTTGAACTTTGTTCAACAATCTAAAATTGCAACTCAGGCTTAAATTAAATATCTACATGAAGATAAGATATTTGCGCGAACTTGGCGTATAAAGGAAATAACTTTCTTCTACATGAGAAGTTCTCAACGAATAAGTTCACTATGAATGGATTAAACGATTATGTATCCTTCTAAATGGAAATAGTGCGGTAGAAGAATGTGAAGTCTAACGGTGTGAACGTTAATGATTACCGATAGCGTCTTAAACCGGTGGTAATTTATATAAGTTGAATTAGGATACATTAGGAATTCGCGTGCGCCACTTACACGCGTTACGCAATTACAATGTACTAGGAAGAATACGCCTACACGCGATAATATTCACCCCAAAACAATTAATTATCGATTGCGTCATTGGAATAAATATAAATTTAAAACGTGATATAAACGAAGACAAATGCGATTGTTTCATTTTCCAGTACGTCGAGTATTCATATTGGACGCGTTTCGCTACATCGGCGTGTATTTTATACAGCACAAGTGCAAATACCAAATGAATAAATGCCGCTTTTACACGTATTACATCTATAACCTTGTCATTCGATGAGTAAGCCGGCGCGCAGAAACGCGTTTCGTCGACTGATATGAAATTGGTACACGTTTTTGAACTTGCAAGATTAAAAATTAGGCTGTCACATTTTGCGCGCTGTTTTATTCCCTGGCGAATACGTAGGTAATAAAGGATCATTGTATTCGTATCATTCAATGATATTTCAGCAAAGGACGGCTTGACAATTACGCGAACGGCAAATGGGTGTACCGTGGCACTGGTAAAATATACGACTACGTCCTAATAACGCGCTAGGAAGATGGCGTCACCTCGACGCAAGCTCGCTAATACGAAAACGAGCTCATTGAAAAACTAACAGGTACTCGTATAGGGGTTTTTCCTCCATCGGACCAAAAACTCCCTTCATCCCCTTCATTAAAACGCTCCAATTCCGCGGTGACATTTCACATTTAACGTATTATTTTGCGAGGCATCTCAAAAAAAGCAAAAAATTAACCACGAATTACGTATTAAATTTCATCTCCACATCGCAGCCTATAATGTATCACTTTCATGTACGCCAGAGCCGAGCTTATTTTGAAAGAAAAAACCATCCGATATAGTAATGAATAACGTCAACCTAATTAACGTAACGTTGAAAAATTTTCTTGCAAAAAATCACCCTCGTTTGAGAAGCAAAAAAAAAAAAACCCACGGAATACGCTCGCGTTAACGAAATTCACCGCCGAATCGCCGATTGAATTCGCGAATTATGAAATAACGATACCAGTTTCAAATTAACAACCGTACCAAATACAATGATATATTTTCTTTAATAATTTATTACCGCATTTCGAAGCACTTTACGGTGCGCCGTTAATCGATCGCTGTCAATGTATATTCTGTGATTTTTGTTGTTAAAAAGGCGTGTAAATGGAAACGATTCTCTTTCTCTCTTCTTTTGCTCGTGTAATTGAAAAGCACTCGAGCGAAATTAACAAAGTTTGATCTTTTTTGCTCTTAATCTGAAATATCTTTTCTGAAATTTATGTAGCGAAACAGTCACTCGGTAATTTTTTCCTGAATTCGGTAACGCTATTAAGCCGATCGAAGGAAGTGCTCGGAAAAAAAGCGGCGAAAATTGCGAAGAAAATCTCGAATTATAAATACGCGTAGACGCGACAAGATTTCGCGAGATGGGAAAAATTTTTTATCGAATTTTAAAAACGTTGATAAAATTTGTCGTACGAAAGTCTAAGGTGGTATTGGAGCCTTTGGGGGAGAAAGCGAGCCCAGGGCATACTTTTCAGCCTTTATCAACTGACAAGGGAACTACTTGAGGTGTCCGGCTCGGATTTGAACGAGAGTTGGATTTTTGAGAGAGCATGTCAAAAAACCCCCAAAACATAAATTTTAACTGTCCAAGTTAAGTTTTCGATTTTTGGTGAATTTTTTTTTTATACTGGACGTTTTTAATTGCTAAGGCTATTACGCCCAGTGTTGAAGGATTCGGATGAGGGGAGTAGGAACGGGAGAGGTGTGAGTGAGGATTCAGATCTGATTATACAGTGTGTCTCAGAAGTCCTGCACGGTACCTTTTATTTTTGATCGGGGGGTGATAGCGAAAAAAATCCACCGGTTTTATACTTCTCATGTGAGGCGCATTCTACGAGGGGGTCAAAAATTTTTGGACTACATACAGGGTGTCCCACAGACCACAAAACGTGTTTTTTCTCGAGAAATTTAAATGTAAAGGGTACGTTATTATGTTGGAATCGAACACTACGCCCCAGTGTAGTGATGATGAAAAAACCGGTTCAGCGGTTCTCAATCGGTTATCAATAACTCCTTGGAAAAAAGAGATATGAAAAAATTTTTTAAACAAAAGTTGTAGAGCGTCAAAAATGGTTCAATTTTGTAGAATCATTTTTGCAACCGGTTCGATATCTCGCTACTGGCAGCCGATATTCTTGTCAAAATCGTG
>QBDW01005886.1:0-31322 GCA_003261595.1 Maconellicoccus hirsutus | reverse complement strand
CGGTTCGATATCTCGCTACTGGCAGCCGATATTCTTGTCAAAATCGTGATGAAAAAGTGTAGTCATGGAAAACCGATGACCCCAGCAAACAAGAGGTAGAGAAAAAAGTTTCAAACAAAAGTTGTAGAGCATCAAAAAATATTGATTTTTTGTCTCATTCATTTTTGTAATCGGTCTGATATTTCACAGGTAATGCTCGAAAGCAAAGTTGCAATAACATCTAAGACACAAATTTCTTCTAGTCGTGGTTGAGAACCACTGAACCGATTGCAAAAATTTTTTTTTCATCATCACCACATTGGGGCGCAGTGTTTGATTCCAAATAATAACATACCCTTCCATTTAAATTTCTCGAGAAAAAACACGTTTTGTGGTCTGTGGGACACCCTGTATGTAGTCCAAAAATTGTTGACTCCCTCGTAGAATGCGCCTCACAGGAGAAGTATAAAACCGGTAGATTTTTTTCGCTATCACCCCCCAATCAAAAATAAAAGGTACCGTGCGGGACTTCTGAGACACACTGTATAAAAAATCGAGTTAATTTGGGAAAATGGTGGAAAATTGCGCAGAATATATTTCACCCTAATTCGGACCATGGATGATTCGGACTTACCGAATCCAAACTTTACGTTGCCAAGCCGTTCTAGAGTCTCCAGCGCAATATTTTCTCTAGAATTTACTAAATGCTTGAGGAACTATTCATATGAGAGGGGAAAACTTTCAATGGAACTCCGTGCTTTTTACTATTTTAGCTTAACGTGCTGTATACTGCTGCCCAGGCCAGAGGCATGATTGGGAGAGGGGAGTTTAGATTTTTGAGAGAAGACCGGAGAAATTTAGGAAATGGAAAAGTATGATATTGCGACAGGATCATCGGATAATGAAGTCTTTAAGGAGGAAGGTAATTTTATTCTATTTTCAAGTTGGATGTAAAGCGGTCAGTTTGTGAGGTGGTTTTCAAAAATTCGCCAAAAATCGAAAAGTGATTTTGGGCAGCTGAAATTTTGACCTCGAGGGTTTTTAGACATGCTCTTTCTAAAAATTCTACCCTTGTTAAACTCCGAGCCGGCTACTTGAAGAAGTTTCCATATAGAAGGAAAAGTCATGCATCTTTTTCTGTAACTTGAAAAATAAAAAATGAAAAAAAATTCAAATATAGTAAAAAAAACAATTTAATTCAAATTTTAAAAATATTCAAAGCTAAACCTATATTATAAAATGATATTATAAAACGAGACGGAAAGTCTGGAAAATATATCCGATAAGTTCAAACGCTTAAAACTAAATCAAATCAGAAATACAAAATCAAGAGTATGAATTCAAAACAATAAAAAACAAAGTAATTGATAATACTCATCAGTACATTAAAAATACATCACATCTACATGACATAAATTCACTGAGAATCCTCAAATTATCGAACGAGCAATCGATACGACTAATCCCACATTAGCTTGAGGCGATTCCATACGAACCACCAGAATCAGGTATAGGAGATTCTTTGATGACCGCCGGAGGAGGTGGGCAAAAATTATTCAAAAATCTGCCCCGTTCGTCGACACGTGTCGTAGTCAAGTACGACCTCGTGGTATGGGATGATACTGAGGTCATATTTGACGGGAAATTGTCATCGTTCAGGAGCACTTGGTGGTGATCTTCACCTGGTAACAAATACTCACGGCCATCGATCGAATCGGAAATTTCCCTGAAGTACGTGTAAAGCGTAAGCAGCGCGTAGCTAAAGAGTCCTGGAGAAATATCGTAATTACAGTTACTCCAAGTAATTACTTTCAAAGGTAGTGAAATAAGACGTACCGGTTGCTAAAGCTATCCCCATGATTGTATTAAGGATAACAAATCTTGTCTTCCTGGGATTCGTGGTCTGTCCAGAACTGGGGTAAATTAACATGAAATAAATGTAAATTATAATTGCGATTACAAAAAATTGGCAGATGAAGAAAACGATTAAAGGTTTCAACCATAATCTGATATTCTGAAATAGAAAAATTACTGTAAACAAGTAAATAATCGAAGATTTGATTTTATTTCACAAGTATTTACATGATAAGCGCCATAAAGTGCACTTAAGCTTGTTCCGATTCCGAAGATTGAGTTGAATATTAATAACGTTAATGGCGACTCCATATCTGAAAATAAAAAATTTTTAATAAAATTTAAAGGGAGTACACTCGAGAAGAAAATATACATGGGCATCAACTTACATCCAACTTTTTTTGACTTTGTAATGTAATAGTAATAATTTATTTCGTAAAGAATAACGAAAGAGGAAAACTGAAACAAATTATCTCATCAAAACAATTGCGTTTGATTACAACGTTAAACGTTATCGCTGATTTCCTCCCAAATTCCAAACATTTCTAATGGGTTTATGAGCACACCTTCTCAAATTACCATTTTAGTTGTCTCAAGAATCAAGCGAAATTTTTTCTACAATTTCCACGATGCAACAACTTCCTAGTGATTGACTAATCACTTTAATAAACTCCAGAAGAGCTACAAAGTGATTTAATCTGAGGAATGGAAACGTGTGGAAAATGAGACTGGGAAATGAGCGATTCCACAAAATAGTATTTTAAATACTTACCAAAATTATCCACGAGATTATTTGAGTGCCGGTACGAACACTCAAGCCGCAGCCGAATTCTTTTAATTGAATGAAAGGCATGGTTATTGATCTATCAGTTGATTAAATTTCTTCTAGATTATAACTAAAATACGCACACAACACCGGTAAACCCAAAAACAAACACGAAGTCACGAAGTAACACAGTAGTCAAACAATGAAACAGATAAACGAAAAAAAAAAAAAAAATACGGAAACAAAAAAAAACAGTGGACACGCAAAAATGCGAAGGGAAAGAGGGAATAGATTATGCTTCTGAAAATAAGTTAAAAATCAGGAAAATATGTTCATTTGTATGGTAAATTTTCGTCACCAAATTTTATTACCACACACCAACGTGTATTAATATCTACCGTATCTTCAACTTTATTCTCACCTTATCACCTTTAATCTCCCAATAACAAACGAAAAATTAAAAACTTCGATGTTAGAAAATTTACGAAGTTTTGATAGTAAATCACTGTGGAATTACCATTTTAGTCCCATAAAAATAATTTTGAATTATGCAAAAGGGGGGAGGGACGGAACCGGAACAGCTGAATAATTTCGATGCCCTGATTACAATTTACGAATTTGAGGAGCCCCCTATTATCTCAGGGGTACGTTTTGCCCTATTGTGAATTTTAGTCTCACAACGTTTTTTCGCAGTAACACGAAAAAAATTGATTGTAGCGCAACAGTAGTTATATGATTATATAATCTACATTGAATTCGTCATCGAATAAAATTTTCAAGTTGAAGAGGGAGGGGATATGACTGTTTGGAGAGGAGGAGTTTTGGAGTTCCCAAATTGAATGTTGATAATTACAGTAACGGAAACGTTTCGTTCCACGTTACGTTACTTTTTTTTCAAACAAAATCGTCTCGTTTCACGTAACGTTACAACAGTAACCATCTCGTATAAATTTTTAGCCCCCTAGTTCACCCCGAATGGGAACTACGACTCTTCAAGTTTACGTTTTTTCGCGTTTTCACCCCAAGACGGGTGTCAGCTCGAGGATGGCTGGGGCTTAAAAGAGGGTTTTAAGCTGCTGAATCAGACTACGGTATTGGTTTTTCGATTGGAGGATATTTTCATCAGTGATTTTCCAACTGAAGATTTGAAGATTAGGGTTTTTATAGAAAAAATTGCGAAATTTTGTCATTTCTACGGAAATTTAATTCATAAAAGATACAATCACGATGTAGATGAATTGATCTCACCGAAGGGTGAGTAACCATCATTTTTACATAGCAGTGTTCATACTCTAGAGAGGCCCATGATCCAGTAAGAAAGAGTGAGAGGGTTACAAAGGCCTATGCTGAGCCAGCCTAGGATGGTTTCCTCGTCTTTGGAAAATGAGTCAATTTTTGCATTCATGACGTGTTTTGTTTCACGTTTCATTATTTTTATCGACAGTGATGCTCTTTTTTTTCTCTCCAATATTAAAAGTTAAAAAAAATAAAAGATATCACCTTTTTTCGTAAGGTGAAAAAGGCAGTACGCATATTATCGTTTTATCATCTCATTAATTACTCACATGTTCAAAAAAAAAATCGCGTTAGTAATACGTACCAACGAATTCCTTTCCCATTGATTAGATAATATTTGAGCATGTAAATAATTAACATCAAATGAAACCCGACAAATTCAACAAAGTAAAGAAATTTATTCTTATAATAAACATAATAGATAAATAAACGTTGAAAAATTCCCTTAAATAAACGAATACCAAAATTTCTGTAATTCCTGAGGAACTCCTGTCGACGAGAAATTTCCACCAACAAAAAAAACTGCTGAGTTAAACTATACCATAATTATCAGGCTGAGCGAAAATTAATATATGAGTCCTAGACGAACTACGTTCCCTCATCATCTCATAATAATTCTTTACAACGACGATGAAATAAATCTGAAATGCTGATTCGACAGAAATGTTACAATCGAAGATCAACAAACGTTATTTTGATGACTTACCTAATCCGCAGAGTAACAGCAATGTCAGCAAAATCGTTCTATTACGATCCTCGGCGATTATATCGGATCGCGAGAGAATGATTTTACCGTGTTCGATGGGATCGATGAATAAATACACGATAAAGATGCTTATTAAAAATAACTGGAAGTAATTGAAGTAGTAGAAGATTGTGAAGTATTTAGGTTTATTCTGAAAGAATATTACACGAGTTTCTATGTAATAAATACACACGATTAGGAAATTCTGCTGACTCACTCTGTGTATTCCGTAAAGTCCAACAACGGCGACAGTAAATACGCTGAGTTTGTATACAAACGCGATAGTCGATTTGAAATTATCCCAAGGAAATTCTAACAAACAAAGGTTGATTATGTTGTGACTACAATATTACTCACCAATAATTTACCTTCAATCCTCGATTGCGATCCTGCTGACATATAGTAAACGTCTACTACTACGCTAAAACCACAAAATATCTAATATAATCAAACAAATATATCATATATTATAAACCAGTCCCATAAGTGATGCGCAGAAGGATATTTCAAAGAGGGTAATACTTACCGCGAAAATCCATAACAACAGCAACGTGCCAGTTTGCAAGTTGCATCCGTAGTTGATTTTATTTACCTGAGACATTTTTCCATCGATGTGAAAAATAAAACGAAAAATCCACCATAACTTTAACACACTCGAGCGAAACAGCAGCGACGGTTTAGTGATGACTTCACGATAAAGTCAATAATACAAATGCTCATTGCGATATGAAAAAAATTACAAGCGTTGAAAACGATCACGAAGGTTATCAGATTAATTTCGTTTTACGTTGTTTCTCATAAAGTAGTTAAATTCCCCATAATCTTATCTTTGGAACAAATTTAAATGCGAATCAATAGATCAAAAATCACCCATACGTCATTAATGGTCGCTTCGACGTGTAAACATATTTACGCTTTAATAAGCTACGTATATGGCACAGATTTGAGGTCAGAGATTACGATATTTAATAAATATAATTATATCCGTTTTACAAAGGAATGGAAACTACTCGAAAGAGGCGCTATATCCTAATGCGGTAGGATCCGGTATATCACGCTCTAGACCACCTCCGGGGCCTTGGTTGTTCATCAAGTAATCTTTGCAGCTTCCAATGATCATCGTTATATACCAAGTAAAAGCTGAAACGAATTTATCTTTGTAATTCTTTCCAAAGGCCATTGAAACAATGCACCACAAACCTGTTAAGAATAAATATCCGATAACAAACACCAGGGTGTATTCTGCAGCGGCGCCAGTATGCGCGAAGAAATAAAAAGGGCTGAAAATTGTGATGTCGTGGTGTATATCGGGATAGACAATTACCATAAAAGCGAGGAATAACCAATACCCGACGTATACCCAGTAATAATAATAGCACAGGTTTAAAAACTCCGGGCTATTCTGCGAAAATGAAAATAATTCGGAATTACAAGAACACGACAGATTTAGGAAATTCATCTCCATTTTACTGGAATGAATTTCAATGAATACTCATTTCAACGCCTATGCTTACTTTTAATATTCCATAAAGTCCAAAAACAGAAACAGCTATTCCGGAGGTGCACGCAATTAAGAAAATCATGTCGCAGAATATCGTCAATAGGGGCATATCTCCTGAAGTAAGAGTAAAATGGTATATTCACAGAAGCAATATGTTAAATTGTTGATAAAATAATAATCGCAGTTCGTAAAGATAACGTTATCTTGTTTCGAACTAGTTTAATGATGAATAGACTGCATCAAGTTGCCGAAACATAATATTTGTGATATTTTCTGTCAATTTTTCATAATTATATCCTCTAAACAGTCAATTAATCCAATCAAATTAAACACAAATATACGTTGAACATGCAAACACCGCCAGAAAGCTGAAAATCGGCATAAACCATCAAATAGCCATTACAAATAAAATACCAAAAGTCCTCATCGATTTGACCTCTGCGTCTTGAGTTATTCAAGGTCAAAGATCAAAAATTTTAGTTTTTCACATTTTCCTCGGCAGCCGTGAGTGTAATCGTAAAAATACTTCAGTTAAAAATTAAAGCTGAGTGAATTCTCTACAAAAAACGTTTCATTTTTATCCCCCGCTCGGTCCCCGTTTCCGAGATATCGCGTGTCGAAAACTTGAGGATTCGTGCAAGACTCAAAATGCCCACTCAGCGTATTACGCGTGACGAAAAATTTCAAAGTTGTCCGATGTTGCTGATTTTTTTTATACCATGGTTTTACTTCCCCTGGCGGTTGCGCAAAGTTGGGGGCCGAATTTTGAAAAATTGGGAAATTGTTTTTTTTCGTTCAATGACAAAATGGTGCCCTTTATGAAAAAAAGTATCATAACTGATATTGTAGAGCATGAAATTTTACATCGAAAGCACGTGGTAAACTTCACGTAAGTTTTATACAGTCGGAAAAAAAATGGTGGCAAATTTTCGACTTTTTCATTTTTTTGCAATTTTGTGGTTTTATTACAAAACGGTGATATTTACGAAAAAATTTATAATAACTAATATTAAAGATCGTAAAATTTACAATCATAAACGTATATTAAGTTTCACATTTGATCAATTTTTAATTTTTTTTAATCTTCGTCACTTGTTTCAAAGTTAACGGTCAATTTTTTGCGTTTTTTTTCGCCATCGGTGGGTTTTATTAAGGTTTTATTGCGAAAAGAGCTCTATTTGGACAATTTTTGTGAATAATGTTTATGTTCTTATCTACAATATTTACCTGAGCTATTTCAACGAAAAAAGATGAAACCCACTGATGACGAAAAAAACGCAAAAAATTGACAGCAGGGGTCAAAATCGACGAGGACTTTTCACATTAGTGATATAACCAAAACTTCTCGAACAATTTTGTTAAAAATTAATTTGTTCAATATTTCAATAAATAATAGATAAACGAATAATATAATTTTAAAGCACAAGTTCCAAAGGGAAACGATGAACCGGTTCAACTACTCATCCCTCGATTCCAACTATAAAACGTAACACTTTACAGAGGGTCGAAAAAATATTAAAAACGTCTGGCAAATCTATACTTAATGGTCACATAACCAAACAGGCTTATTTTCATTGAACAATGTAGAATCATTTTGCCGCATGTCCTGAGAAACCGATAAAAACCAGTTCGAAGATAATAGGAATATGGTTGCTTTTTTTCAAGGGTACTTTTTTAAAGTGTAAAATGTGACGAGTCTTTACAACAATGTCGAAATATATTCAGGGATTCTCAAAGGAACGCTAAAATGGTAAGTTTATTCAGAATTTTGATGACCAAGGTCATAGGACTTTATTCAAGGTGGCGAATATTCTCAATTTCATGAAATAAACCACACATTAAATGGAAAATTTATGTCGAGGATTTTCTGCACAGTTTGAGGTGACTTGAGAGGAAAATTCATGAAATGAAAGTTGTTGGAAATCAAATAGGATCCTTAAATTTCGCTAATATTGTCAACGTCGCGAAGAAATCCCTTAATTGGGACATTTTTGCGAGGTTTGGGACGACTTGAGGGAAAAATTCTTGGAAATTATACGAAGAATATTTTCAATTTTCGTAATTTAAATCAAATTTCGCGATAATTCTTATATTATCACGAGAGACTTCACGAATTCATCAATTATCATTTACTAAATGAACAACTCTCAATGTACATGATTCACTTACCCCTGAAATATGAATAATTCGGGTCATATAGCAATTTACCAATATACAAGACACTCCTTAGCGCGTCAATAATCTAAAATCACATTACATATTCATTAAACTTCGAAATAAATTCTACTGAAAAAACTCCATTCTCAAAAACTACATCGGCAGTTATTCAAAATACAGCATTCTCGTGGAATACTTTCCGTATAAAAGAATATAGCAAATTTACCAAAGTAGTCCATAATATAATCAACGTCCCTGTGCGAAGGCCACAACCACAACAGCACTCCTTGAATTTGATCATTTTGGGGAAATTTTCGTTAGACACGAACAATTGACAGAAAACTCAAATAACAAATAAATCCCAATGTAAGAGAAAATTTCACGAGATGTACGGTGAAACGTTATCTTGAAACGATTCCCGGAAGGTCTTCCTGTCCAAGATAACGATACCGGAGGCAAACAAGATGGCGAATTGATATACGAAGATGAGGCGAATATTTTTGAATTATTTTATACAATAAATTGAAAAAAAATATCGAACAAATATATATATTAGATAAAAAAATCACTCCGTGATCAAGTATAATTGAAATAAGCTCAATGATTTATTCATTGTTCAATCCTTTAGGCTGCATTGTAACCGACAGCTGCTGGATCAGGGAGTTCAGAACCTCCTCTGACGGCGTTACTCTTCAACATAGTATCACGACAGCTTCTCACGATCAATGCAAAATATGATATTAAGGCTGTAAAAGCAAAACCAAATTATTCGTGTGAATTATCCCTCAATCGGTACAAATATCACGTTTACGTACCAATTACGAACAAGTACAGTACAAATATAACGATAGTATAGTCGCTACCCGAAGATCCCATGTATGTGCCACGTCCAAATGAAAAAATATTATAATACCACGTAGGAGAAATTACAAGAATAATGGCACTTAAGATATAATAAATCACCTCGTAACAAAAACAATAATAAGCAAATGTCAAATAATTCGGCAAGTTCTGTTGAAAAAAAAAAAACGCCAAATTAATCGCCAAATGTCACTTCTCATCGTCGATTGAAAATAAACACTAATGAACCTTTTGAATTGCGTATACTCCCAGAGTAGTACAAATAATTCCAGCCGAGCATTCCAATACGAAATAAAAAGCACGCCATTTATAGAATCCTCCATCTGGAAAAAATATTCAATAAGAATCTCACGATGATTAGTGCATAAATATTAAAAATAATTTATTCTTACAAGATCTGCCATATATCAATTCTGACAACGATATCAAAAAGAGTAAACAATTTATTATCTGAAAAAAACAAAATAAAATTACAAACTATTTCAACAAAGAAGATACAAGCGTAAATTATACTCACCATAAACGCCCACAATAAAATTAAACTTCCAGTACGCAGAGTACATCCGCAACAGCATTCTTTGGCTTTAACCATGATTAATTAAAAATGCAAAATTTCACTAATCACTTTGAAATCTAAACCACTTTAAATATCAAAATCGAACGACCAACTCCTACATACGATGATAGATATAATAACGCGTTATCTTCAACAAAAGAATTATTCTGTTTCCAACGATTTTCGGAACTTATCTATCGTATACGATAACAAAAGGAGAAAAAACAGATGCAATGTACAAAATATAAACGGTAGCAAATTCTGTCACAATTCCAATAGTAATCAACCGTGTCATGATGGAAGATTTTCATAATTAGAAATTAGATTCGATATTTAAGTTCTAAAACAAGAAGTGATTGGTCTGGAAAATACGTAAATATATTTACTCGTATTTGAAAGGACAACAGAAAACAATAGATAGCATAACGGGAATTTGAATAAAGAACAATATGAAATCGGAAAGAACAAAGTACAAACACACAGGATTTTGCTTGTATAGCAAGATTATACAAATTGAACTTCCCATTAGGATGATTTTGTTCGAAATCGATTCATAATCGGACTGTAATTCTGAAATACGTTTCATAGAATTTTCAGCTACGAGCAGCAAGACATGTTTTCATGACTTCAAATACATGCAAGTAATAGGACATCGTCTCGAAATTTTCCATGATTGAGTTTCATTTCGCAAATGATCGATAAAGTATCGCGATAGAAGAACATTTTAAAGACTTACCCACCGCTAAACAATCTTCGGGTGGAGTTCAAGCACGAGTTGAAGTTGACTCGAATTTAGACGATGATTTGAATAAATTAAGCTACAGGTAAGCGAAAGTATCGGCATTCTTGCCGGAACGAGTGTTTTTCGTCATTTCCAGCCAACTGGTTCGCTTATGTTCTGAAACAAAAGCATCGTTTTAGGATGATGATGCTACTGTGCATCTTATACAACTTCGTAGTTCATATCAACAATATATTCGATAATTCGTACAAAAATATTTGCTCATACTTCGTTACTCAATTCAGTCCTGGAAACGAATTCAACAAACACTAACTCAATTACACTTCGGAAATGAATTTAAGAAACACCAACACAATCATAATTACACTAAAACTTCAAATTTTTAAATTATCTCCAAATTCCGAACTTTTTCACCGAAACACCGAACTACAAACGTAAAAAAAATTAAAATTCGTAAAAAACGTCATGTAAAAAAGCGCGCCCTACTGTGACGTCACGTAAAACTTTTTGAGGGTAATCGACGATTCGGTGCTGGGGACGATTCTAGATCTTTCTATTGATTTCAAATTTCCGTTTCCATAAAGTCAAAAAATTGATTAATCCGGTTTTTGCATTAAATTTCGTGAAAATAAATGCGAATACGAAGTGATTAATTGATTCGAATTTTAATTATCGCGTTCATAATTATTAATTAGTAAGTGATTGCTTTCGAATTAAAAAAGTTCGATTACTTTTGACGGAAACTAGAGAATTGATTCCAGCAGCCAATTTTAGTGTGGTGTGTGATGATTAATTAGCTCGTATTTCAGATTTCATTTATCGGTTTGAAATTTGTGTTTTATTTGTGTTATTAATTGATTTCGAATTACGTAAATATTGAATATTGTAACGTAAACGTTGATGTGATTGTGATTGTGCTTGTGGTGAAATTGTTCGGAAGTATATACTTCTCACGAGTATCTAAGGTACGTAAATATTCAAGTATCGTAGAAGAATCTAAGCTTTAAATCGCCTACTAAATTAGTATTTCATTACATTGAACCATGCGATAAGTAATTGCCTAGTAATCAACTACTTGATATCAATTTTCAATTGTAACATCGCTTATAGTGTTGCTTATCTGATCTTCCATTATACGTTAAATCGTTTAGTAGTCGTTGATATGGATTGATGTGGTGCGATTCGAACATAATATTATCGATATTTATCGCATGGAAAATCAATAGATCATAACAGGATTTAGCTTTGGTGTGTGTAGAATGTTTTGTGTTTTCAAAGGTTTACTGATAGTTCCCTCCAAAAATTCACCGACGCCGGAACGGCGGCCACATTGACATGAAATTTCTTGGAATTTATTCGCTATGCGTAATGTTTAGTAATATTCTATTTTTTTATGAAAATCAGAAGTACTATTAATGAATAATTAAGTTCGAAGTAGGCTAAATGGTACAGAGCTACAGAGCTTTGTATTGTAATTACTCATTTTCCAACGTTAAAACGTCAAAACGTTAAAATGACGATTTTCGATTTATCAGTGTTACCACTATTTACTACAAAAAAAGTAACATTGAAAATATTCTCATTTCTGGTAATTTTTACTTCAAATTGAATCTTAATTTTTAGAGATACATAATATTTAATTATTTATACAAATGTGTTGCCGTTTGACATAGATCTAATCATTACTGCCACATTAAGTACAAACATATTCTTAGAAATATTTTGATCATTATCGAAATTTGGAAACAATGGAAATTCCATCAGGTATAGTCTCACATGATGGGCAATTTACTTGAAGAAAATTCAAACAATTCGTGGAATTCCGTCAATATTCGGAATATTCTCGTCGTGTTGTTTTGCGATAGCTCGTTTCTTCAATTTATTTCTGTAGTTTGAAATAACGATGAAGAAATATTGTAGAATTGCTGTAAAATTAACAGAGTATTTTATATCTTATGTATCTGAAAAAAAAATCAATTTATCTGATCATTACTAACCCATTTCAAGCGCTAGTATCACGAATAAAAATAAAGTGTATATAAACTTTGGTAAAATGAATGTTACTCTTGAAACAGGACCATTCCACGAATTATATGTTAAAGAAAATTTCGGCGAGTAAATTAAAAATACTATTATCTCAATCACATCGAAAATCATGTTGTGACATAGGTATCCCATCACTCCTATTAAATAATTGGGCTTATTCTGTAATACAATTAGCTTTTAGATTTCGTGGAATTTTTTAAAATAAAAAATTCATACCTTTTTTATTCCTATTAATCCTGCGGTAGATGCCATTACTCCGATAATACACCATATTAGAAGATAGTAGTGAATAATATACGATAATAAATGCTTTTCTGTATTTAAAAATAAAAATAAAAAAAATAAAAAATTAATACTATCGAAAAAATAAATATGAAAATTTTACCCGATTCTGTCTCGTTAATCGATGAAAATACGTTATTGTTTATTAAAATTAAACCATCGATTATCTGAAAAGTTCAATCAACATTTTATTAGTAGCTTAAAATTTAGATGAAACCATAACTTGAAATATTCGTTAACTCTAAAATAACTTACCAAAACGCACCAACATATAAATATGCTTCCAGATCGTAACGAATATTTGAAACAAAATTTCTTAATTTTAGCCATTCTTAGACTCAATACGTTAGCTAAAGTTTGTGTACTAAAAATAAATGTTGAAAAAATATCGATAAAATTATAACGGAAGTAATTACATTGTAATGGCAATTTGCGAAATACTCTCAAGTCGTAACTCGTTTTTAAATCTCGGTTTACTCGAGTTATGGTCAAAGAGTCAGAATTTATTATTTTTTGATTGATATAAACGCAGAAATATTCGGGTTAAAAAGCTCCGAATAGTTTAAAATCGTTGGAGATATCTTCGGTATTTTTTTTTAGTAAAGTCAATTTTTATAACTTTGAAGAATTTTAGATTTGTTAAAATCGATGCTAACACGTAATTTAGGTGGTTTTATATTTATTAGAATTATAATTTTTACTGGTTTTTTTTCGGTTTAATTTGTTTCCATTATCTGGCTTGTAATTAGAAAACTACTATCATTTTTATTAAGTCTTTTAATGAGCCGATGATAGATGATGAGGAGTAATTTTATTTCAAAGTTAAAGTGATCATCCAATTAAAAATATCTTCAAAGTTTTTCTTTAAATTAAATTTATTAAATAATAACCAAAATTTATATTTTTTACTACGTAGTAGGTACATAAAAAATTAAAATAAAATGAAAACATAGCCTAAAACAAAAAATTATTAATTATACGAGGTGATATATATGAAAACTAATTAAACGGTCTCATAAGTAATAGTTATTTGATCAGGAAGTTCAATAGCATTTTCAAGGGCTTCATCTTCATACATACTTTCTCTGTAGCTTTTCACAATTAACACGAAATAAAGGAAAAGTGCTAAAAATCACGCGTTAAAATTTCATTAGTTCCAACCATCATTTTACGGAAATAAATATTTAAAAAAAAATTCACCAACCTATGAAGAAAAAATCCATCAAAAAATACGCAGCCCATACCTCAGTCTGGGTTAATATTTTGGTCCTAATGGTCAATAGTTCGTTCTCTGATTCTATCAGGTGTTGTACCTGCACAGGCAAAACTGCCAGAACCAAATCGAAGAAGATTAAAATCACCACGACGAAATAAAAATACCACAGGAGACCATTTAGATATGCAGGTTTTTTCTGTATGAATTTAAAAATAATTAGTACACGTGTCATAAGGGGTGTAGATGAATTTCACATTTAATATACCTTTTGTATGGACCATATGGCGACAGGAGCTACTAGCATTCCTAAAATACTCGATATGAAAGATATAAAGTAAAGAATGGCGGGTCCTGTATCATCTGCGGAAAAAGGAAATAGTTGAATTTATATTATTTTATGTTTCGGATCAGGGAATAATGAGGTATTTACGAAGAAATACTTACGAAGTCGATAAGAAATTGCAAAATTTTGGTAATAACTTGTTAAACTTAAAATGCTGACTATCTGAAAATTATTGTAATTTAATCGATGAAATTTATTTAAAAATTTCCGAAAAAGTTTTAAAAAAAAGTAATGGGTATTTTGAAAATTATTAAACTTTTAGAGGTTCTTTTGTACGATATTATTCACGCAAAATTTAGGTACTTACCAAAGTACTCCAAGCCAAGAATAAATTTCCCGTTCGAAGTGAACAACCACAACAGAATTCTTTCGCTTTGACCATTTTTAAATTGCACCCGAATCGTGTATATTCAATAATAATACTTTGAAATTTTGTCACTTTTGGTATTTTAAATTTACAGCTGTTACATCTTAATATGGTTTTTAGAACTAGAGAAGTTGTTATAATTCCTTTATTTAATTGTGAGCGTCTGAGCGAGTTTTTGTACTTATCAGTGAACGATAAGGCGTACGAAAAGTGTATTTTTGACGTAATTTGTTTACTTTTACAAAGGTCTCGTATTGTTTAAATAATTCCTTCGTGTTGATCTTCCTTGGAAATATTCAGTGCATGTGTTACTCGTGTTATAAGTATCATAGACTGAGGCTACGATTGTCAAAAGATAAATATAAATGGTGAGTTTTCATTCCCACGAGTAATTCTGCTATCTACGAATAAATTCCGAATGAGTTATGAAACCGTGGTTTTGTAAATTTATCCTGGAATTGGTGTCGAGGTTGCAAGATATGAGGAAATGATCAAATACATGGGTAAAATTCTATGACATCTTCATAAAAATCATATTAATCGAAGGAGTAGCTCAGTTCAATGTTCAAGGTCATCAAATTCTCTACAAAATAGGTTTCAGAACATCTAGTGTCACTAGAATCCAATGAAAAATTCAACCGAAATGATGTGTTTGAAGATAAATACAATTTTTTTGAAGAATTGATTAGTTTCATCAATCAGGTGAATGAAATTTTATTATCATTTGTATTTAAATATCTGAAGTGAACTTTTTAACAAAAATTCAGAAAACTAGAAAAATACGAGATTTCTGTAGTTCAAAGTTCGTATGAATAACAATTATGATTAATTGGGTTTACCCGATATACTTCGATGGGAAAAAATTCATTAATATTACCACTAATTACTTTCTATTTTAATGGATTCTTATTATACCATGTAATGAATACACAAAACACTCGAATAGATATTTTTTATTCCAAAAAGATGAAATCAGATTACCCATGAAAAATAAAGGTTATGCTTATGCTGAAGCATATTCAAGTACATACGTATAGTATCGTTGAGAGATTATCGCAGTAGAAATCACTTTCGAAGTTTCAACTGAAACCTAACTTAAATAAATTAACCCGGAAAATTATTTACCGAGGAAGGAAATCATGCCATTATTAAAGCGTCTGAGGTGCGAGGAGCCGAACTGTAATACTTCTTGGTGGAAATGGAATTATACGGTATCTCATCGCGGTGGCTTTTTATAACTATGATGAAATATATCAATAAAGCTGAAAAACACATGATGAAATTAGTTTCCTGGAAAAATACCCTTATGTGCGATATTTTGCGTGACTTTTTACTTACCCAAGTAAAATATGTTACAAAAAATTAACAGTATGACCATATCAGATTTTGGTAGTATGACCATATCAGATTTTGTTAGTATGACCATATCAGATTTTGGTAGCATGACCATATCAGATTTTGTTAGATGAGAAAAGAACTTGTAAAATTTCCAATTCAAGCTCATTGGAATATTAAGCCCATCTGATGATGCAAATACAATTAAATCGTAGATGGACTTGACTATTTGGTACCAAAAATACGCCAAAATGCCATACAGAAGTTTTGGTATTTTCTGTATTAATTAAAATTAAATTTTTAAAATCTTTTAGTTTATGGAGTTATCAAAAAATAGTAAATGATACCTTTTGAACTGCCCATATTCCTAAAAGAGATATTGCTATAGCCAAACTGCTGATTAGAAGTTGGTAAATATTGGAATCTGTAAAATCTGAATTTGAGTGTTGAATATGTTCATTTTTAGTTTCATGATTTTGGACTAAACATATTTGTAGAGTGATCAAGAAGTGGAAACTCTCTAGTACCTGAAATATTATTGTTATAAGTACATCACCTCAGTGTTAAATTTATATTTGTCGAATACGATATTGAAAAACTTACTAAAACGCTCCATAGCAATATTAAAGTTCCAGTTCTCAAGGAACAACCGCAACAAAATTCGTTCACCATTTTATCACAATGTTGCCTGTACGTTTAATGAAAGATAACTGCGCATTTTCGCATTAATTATTCCTATACTCGTATGTTTAGTTTTCACGTTGGAGTGTGTAAAATCGCTCATCACAAGTAGGTAGAGGTACCTGACTACCTAAGTACCTACCTACTTCTGAAGAGGGGTTACGTTATATCAACATGATAATGCACCTGGGGAAAACCCTAATTGCAAAATGTGGTGCTCTTTATCAATAATATCGCACTGAAAGATATTTTCTTCTAACTTAAAAAAAAATGTCTGAATGAATAAAACATGTAGAAATTACTTACATTAGGTTATTATTTTTTAACAAAATCGGTAAAATTCATTGTATAACTTTGGAGCTCACTCCCTCTGAAGCTCACTCAGCTGCTGCTGATTTGCTGATTGTTGAATCTGCCACCGCTTCAAAAATTTAATTGTTCAACAGCAGAAAACAGTTGCATGTGATATTTGCTGTAACACTTCAGGAGTTTTCGTGGTCTTTCACAACATTTCAGGTGTTATTGTCCAGGTCATCTTCATGTTGATTGATGAAAATAGATGTAACATTTTAGGTCTTGCTGTGGTTGAATGTCGCTGTATTTTAATTAACGGAATGATCGAATGAGTTATTAGCTAGAACGTTTTTTGAAATATTGACCACAGAAATATGCATATTTCAAGTTGTAATATTCAAATAAAAATCATCGTTACTTTATTAATGATGAAAACGTTTTGATTTTAGGTTTCCCATTGCAAGGAGGATTTTGAAGAATTCAGGTAGGCCCGTGTGGGAGTTATTTTCATGTTGACGTTCATTTTAATCATCTAGTGTAGTGCATGAGAACTAGTAATTTCAAAAATCGACATATTCGACGCACAAAGTATGAACTTTTAATGACGAATTGTTCATATCCTATACAAGACAAGTAGTTCTCGTTATTTGATTGAAGCGAACAAGCAGAAGGGTTATGAACCTGATAATATTTTTATAACAAAGGAAATCAACGGTAGCAGGCGATTGTCGATTTCCACCGCAATTTATCATTTCATCTAATCCTTTTCTTTTTTACCATTTACTTCTGTTATTTTTCTCATGCCTAATTGTTATTTGTTGTTAATTTGCTGACGCTAGGTCGGAGACGTCGGGCATCCATATAAAATATAAACTTTGTCGATTCATCGATTTAGATAAACAAATTTCCAGCAGACATCAGCATAAATTCTGCATCGACGATCGCATGTTATTGACGAGCTAATCAGCGTTTTCTTTATCATCACGTAATAGAGAATTACAGTGGTGTATCGTAGTTTCGTGTGTCGTTTCTTTATGATGAAACCATTCACTAGATGAAGTAGCCTAAATCGATGGCAATATAATGAACACCCGGACACCACATTTCCAAAGAAAAGAGAGCAAACAAAAGACAAAGTGGAGAGACTTGTAGATATTTAAATTAATTATGAATGGAAATTTCAAAGACATCACTCAGGACTTGGTGGAAAGGAACTTGTGGGAATCCTTCGCTCAAAGCATTGAACAAGTTCCTTTTATTGATGACTTTTCTTCCAAAAATACGTTACATAAGTCTTGACCAGGGGTCACTTCAAAGTTATCCCTAAAACTTGTAATGGGTTTGACACTGGTAACTGTTGATTTTGTATACAAAAAAGTTTTAATTCAATAACTATTTGAACATCATTTAAAAAATAATAAAAACAACCCAAATTGACAATTGACTGTTCGTGGTTTTATGGCACTTCGTGAGAAGTTACTAATTTCCTTTAACAACTTTTTTTCTTCTATTTTACACGTTAATCGATCCATAGTTTCTGTTTCCCGGTTGAAATTGATTTTGGTGCATCGTATTTGCGCATGATTTTATGATGAAAGCCAGTAAAATGTTGCAGACTGAAATGAAATAACAGAGAAATATCAAGTGAGTTTATCAGAGTACTTTTGTTTGAGAAAACTGATAAAAAAAGTGTCCTTGATGATCTAATTGAACTATTTGGCCACACTGTATGCATGTCCTTTTTTCTAGTTTCTATTTCCGTAATTAGTTTTTGGAGGATAATTGAGTAATGAGGTATATCTAAAAAGATCAATTTTTTCTGTGATTGGTATACTTCCCTTGAGAATTGAGAACTCAATTTCTTATGTATTTCTTAGTTTCTTACTTGATCTGTACATGCGTTTATTTTCAAGATTCAAAAGTCAATGATATACTACGTATTATCACCTCAACCACTTCAAGTCGTTCTACTCTCCAATGAAATACTCATTATATCAACCATTCGCTCATCGTACCAAAGCACTCATAGCATCTCTGAGCCTTGAATCATCAAACTTACCATAGTTACAAGAATTATCTCAAAACCATAAATTGATAGTACCACCTAAAAATACTGCTCTTCGTGCCAACAGATAGGAAGGTGTTATATTAGCCAGAGTCAGAATTGGTCACAATGCGTAAAAATGGCCCTAGAATTATAATTTTAGGGCAATTTCTTAAATATGTCGAAATCTTGGGGGATAACGAATACAAATGCTGTTAAATATTCGAATTTTTGAAAACTACCAAAATTCATCGCCTAATGTAATTTTTTTCCTGTTTTTCTTTTTTGTATTTTTCTTGTTATCCCTATTTAATTCAACTTATTAATTCGTTATTTTGTTTTCTTTCTTTAAGACGCCAAAGGCGTCGACGCCGGGCGTCACAAAATGAAAAGATTTCTGTTGTTATTGTTGTTGTTGTTGTTGTTGAATATTTGATCGAAAATTGTACAAATTCTTATAAGATGTTATAAGGCGAAATAGCCGAACCCATGTAATTTCATCTGTAGTAATTGACGTTAGCGCAAATTTTGAGCTTGGAAATTCTGCAAATGAGTTTTTGAATCTGAAATTGAGGCTAAAATGGAGAAACCTGGAAAATTTTCATTTTGGGGCTGAAACCAGCTCTTGTGATCCCTGTTCAGTGATGTTTAAACCATACTAACCCATCGATGCGACGCATTCTCCAGCTATAGCTATTTTTCTATCACTTTTGATGACCGAGGAGTAATTATAAAATGGCCAAAGGCTTTCGAACCATGTCGATCTGATGATCAAAATGAGCAGCATGGCGATTTGATAGAAAATAAGGTAACAGTTGTAGAAAAAGAACCCTTCGAGCAAGCCTGGCCTGTTCTGTAATGTGTCATTAATTAATTATAGCTTATACCAGAGAGTGGGCACCGGAAATTAATTAGCATTTGTACTTCATCGACTCCATGTATTCCTAGCAATGTTACGGTTATTTCGAAGATATAATGAAGCATGAAATAAATTGTTCTCACAATGTAGTGAATCTTTTCTGTAAAAAAAAAAAAAATATGGAAATATTTTAATAATTATCATAAAATCTTGATGCTGCTTTTTCGAGCTCAAAAATAATTTCGATTGACTTACCATGATACGAAGAGCTTTCGTAAAATTTATACGCGAAGTAAATAAAACTTGCTATAATTTCGCAACAGGTGATTACCTATTAGAACAATATACTGCATATTGCATATTTTAAAACAACTTTAGTATAACGTGCAACTAATGATATTAAAGCGGTTTCCATTTTATCGAATATTTCACCGGTTACTTACCAGGTATAAACGCAATAGGACGAAAGCTGTTATTCGAAAAATTAATTCTTTGAAAATATCGGTTTTCGCAAGCTCGGCATGCATTACCGGAAGTTAAATTTATGTTTGACTGACAATACGATACGAATACACGTGCGTTCAAGTAACCACATCGATAATTTGCCGATTTATATAAAGCATTCCACCTTGTACGATTCTTAATACCTAAATGACTTAAAAATTTCAACGTTTCTGTTATTACTGCGGGTTTCTCGCTGAGTAAAACCCTACAATCTGTGTTCTAACATTAATGTTACATTATTGCATAACAATCAACAGTAAACAATCGATAAACGAATCAAATAAACATTCGATAGATTTGTAAATAACCAAGTCCACTCGAAATGACGTCCTTGCCCCCTCGAGGCCTCGAGTAAATTTTCCCTCAAAACTGTGCCAGTATCGGATTTTCAACTCGCTTATCAGTGTAACCGTTGTGTGCGTTGTATGGTAATTGTCATCAGTCGAGACGAGTTGATACTCGCTGACCTTGAGGTTGGTAGGTGTATGATGCCGGTAAAGAGTGGGATACAACCGGCAAGTCAGCGCTCGGGCGTTGTTCAGCTGACCAACTTCATCGATTGTATTGTACGCGAAGCGTGATTACGTCGCAGGTGGTGTTTGAATTTTTTACTCGAGTTTTCCTTGTGGTTTGAAATTTTCATCGCTCAAATGGAGATACGACCGTTGGAGAAAGGATTTGGCACGTTGCCCCTTCGCACTTCCACCTTCGTAGTGCTTATCGTCAATATTGTAAGTATTCGTTGTAATTATCGCGTCGAAAGTACACGATTACACGTGTCCTGAGACGAGAATAAATTTAGTTTAAGTAGTTTTTTTGATAATTTCAATGGCGTAGCTATACTGGAACCTTGAGGAAATGACGGAGCTTCTGTTTCGATGAGGAATCATGTAATTGGTATTATTACCAGGACTAGTATTGTGACAGGGGTTCAGGAATCAGGATGTTATCGTTGTTTTATTATCATCGTGGTATGTCGTCCGTCATGTGTTCATAACATATCGTGGTTATTTGATCGAAAGCCAAGATATTTCACTATTGCGCATGCGTATTACACGACTAGCATATCGTCCGAAAATAAATTAATATACTGGATAATAAAAAATCCCTCTTGCAGTATTTGCACAATTGTAAATTTTCAAACACCCGCGAACTCACATGTTTGGGTATTTGCCAAATTACCGCATGAAATACTCAGAGAAAAAAAACAGTCGATGCGTTTATTTGGAATTTCCAAGCCTCGTAGATGTTATTTACATGAAACAAATCGTATACAGACGGGAATGAGGGGGGGGGAGTCCTCAACAGCGGTATAAACCTGAAGAATCCTAAAACCGAAGGGTAGAAAGATTGCCTGAGTCAAGAGGAAGCAAAAATTTTCCCATTTTAATATTTTTTTAGGGTGGAGGTGATGCATTATAACATGGTTAAATTATTTTTTTAAATCCAAAAATATCATTTATGTGAGTATTGGAATAATTATTCTAGAAGTAGGTATTGTAAGAAGAACAAAAAATAGTACATTTTTGTGGATCGTTGGGGGAAGGGGTAGGAAAGACAATGAAGTGGCTCCGGGATATTTTTCATCTAAGATGTTCATAGAGATTTAAGTCAGAAAGAAATTCGTAAGACAGAACTAAGCAAGCTTCTTTCCTATTCTGCAAAGCTGCCAATTTTATGCGACAAATAATAAATTTTGAAATTAATTTTACAAAAAAGAAAAAATGAAAAAATTATTAGAGGTAAATTTCTAGTTACGCCATTAATATAGCATTAATATTGACTTCTTTTGGAAAATGATTTTTTTTTTAGGTCGTTGCCATTTGTATCTTACTTACTGTGGTATTTAAATTGGGTGAGTAATTGGTTAATTACAGATCAAGGAGAAGGAAACTATTAAAAAATTAAATTTTTTACAGAATTTTTTAACTTAATATTCACACTTTTATGGAAAGGAATAATAATTGCTGTTTATGGTTATACACTGCACACATTGCATCATGTAAGTAAATAGATAATAACGAAAATTTTTTAAATAAGTAGATATAAATATTTTTATCATTTTTTTTTCCAGGGTCAGTCATCCATGTTGTTACCTGCCTTTGTGGCATTATGCGTTGATACCGTTTTTTTGATGCTTGGCACAGTATTAACTCTATTTAGTATCATTCTTTCTTTCAATTTTTTCGGATTGGTTTTTGGCATTTTGCTGATTCGTTAGTATATCTTGATTTTCATTTATTATATTGAATCTTTCGATTTTTTAGCTATGAAATCTTTTTGTAGTTTTCCAGTTGTATTCAATATGGATAGTTCACAGTTACAATGTTGAATTCAAAGAGCCCGTAGGTGTGAGCGCCTAAATCGGTTGAGGTACTTTTCAAGTTAAGAGGCTGTGTCGATGTGGGAGTATGCAAAGTATAAACAACCTACGAGTTCACGCTTCGTACAGTTTTTAACGAGTATTAGTTTTATGTATGTAATTGTGATGTGTTCATGTTTGAAAGTTTTCTCCTTTTATATTGGATTCACTTTCAATTTTTGTATTTTTTTAAATATTATTTGATAATATTTTACATGGTGTTTTATCGAGCTCTTGCACTTTGTCGTTGAACATGTAAATTTGTAAGTCATCGTTGAAAATATAGCGTTGGTTTGTTATCTTGAAATTTTTAATCTCGTTTGTGTGGCGACTTTCGAGATAAAAGCGGAAGATTTTTTGCGACGAGGTTCGCTGATTGCGTTTCCCGAGGAGATATGAGATTTGAGATATTTCTTGAAAAATAAATTTTTTCACGAAAATTTAAAAAACGATGAAAATTTATTCATTACGACATTTGAGGTTGTCTTAGATAAAAAAAATAATAAATATGAATACTTATTCTTATAAATAGACTTGACGTTGATTTAATGAAGATATCAATGGAGGAATTAACATTGGAAGAAATAAGGAAATGGTTTACTTTCCCCGAAATCCATCACTAACCTAACACCCGATGAAAAAGCACAACTTAATTATAACCGTCCATTGGCGTATATGCATATATCATCTCGTTGGTGCGACGTTGCCACGAATTTTTTCCTGGGGTGATTTTACGTTCGATGATGTTCTGCCACAGGATTTCTTTTTGTTGAATTTTAAATCTATGCACGACCAAAGCGGTGTATAATTTGAAAACTGAAACAAAAAAATACATTGCATTTCAAATTCTCACGAAATCTGCATTGTCACAAGAATACTCACGTAGGAGAAGAAAATAAGCGACGTAAATTAATATAAGCTCAGTTGTGTACGCTAACTGCAGATCTTTCTCGTTCAGTTCCTTGTTCCAAGATGAAAAGAAGTTGATTACTTGTTGTTCAGTTTTACTCTTCCATAGTTCATGCCACGTATCCCTGTAATGAGCACGGACTGCGAAATAAATAATGTGATAGGATTCCAGGAGCAACATGACTATAGAGGAGGTCAGCATTGAGGATTTATTCTGTAAATTTATTTCGTTATTGATGCCGAATGAGAGAATTTAAATAGTGGTTACCTTGGTGGTGGAAATGAGTGCAGCGAAGAGTACAAATGTTTCAATGGTTATGAAAATAAACACCATGGACATTTCGGTGTCGCTATCTGTGAAGAAAAAATAGTGAGATCGTATTTGTTACTAGGAAGTGGAATGAGAACAAAGTAGTTTTGATTTTCTCACGTAAGTTTGTATTAAAACCTCAAAAGTTCATATAAATGATCCATGATTTCGTTTTGGTGAATAAATTCGAAGACTACTATTTTTGATCCTGTACTCTAGGACCTTAAAAATAGCCGGTGACGTAACTAATGACTAATGAGTCACGTTTTCAACAAATCACACGGGTAGTTTCCATTAACGAAAGGCATGGCCTTTTTGACCTTTATTATATATTTATGCCCTTGAAAATTTAATTCCTCCAAATCACATCAAGTGTCTTTTTTTCTTAAGTGGACCGCCACGTGCTCACGTGTGGTAACTATAGCATGAGACGTGAGGGGATTTCTGGAGATTCATTATTACAATGGGGTTGATTTTTTGATGCAAGATTCACGAGTGACGTAGTTCAAAATTTCTACTTACCAAAAAAATTCTTCAGTGATAGCTTATTGTAATAAAACAATGAAATTTCTACTCCAAAAACATTGAATACCTGTTTAAAAAAATTATGAGGTATAAATTGCATTTTGGATACTTAAATTTTCACTTACAAAATAAAAACAAAATAACTAATTACTTACGATATTACTGAATAATAAAAAAATTACAATTGAGCGAACCGAAAAGCAGCAACAGGCGCTACCCTTTTCGAACATTTTGATTAATTCGTACTCGTTAACCCTCTCGAATTAAAAACTACCCAACAAAAGTATAAATTAAACATGAATAATTAATTGTCACTTGGAATTTGTGAAAAATACAACGCAACATGAAAATGAGTGTGCGGTATGACGCGAAATGAGTCAAATTGACGAGGAAACGGAAATAATATCAACGAACGTAGTTCGAATGTCTATATAACAAGTTATCGCTTTATTTATTTATCTAGAAATGCGTTATCTACGTGGACGCAGTCCATATTCAAAAGAAGTTGCTAATTGTCTGCAAAATAAATTCCAGTAGGATGAGTTATCGAAAATGAGGATTTTTAAAAAAATCAAGTCTTCGAAATGTTTTTACATTTGTGCCGCGTCGGGCGTCGTGTCGTTGAGTTATTCCCAGCGATGTTCTCCTCGAATCGCTTCGGATGACTAAAAAGTGAAATTATCTTATCCTTATCACTTGTTTTATTGTTGGTTACGGTTCCATGAACGATACATTTCAGGGCAAGTGAACCGTATAGGGATATTAAATGAAGTAATTTTGTATTTGAGGGTTGAATGGGTTGATTGAATTTCCACTTAGTGCCCTGGTTTCCATTTTGTCTGAGTTGGCATAAGTTGAAATAGGGAGATCGACTAGAAGGGTTGTCCCCAACCAGGAATTAGCCCTTTCAAAGAAAATGTCAAGTCCTAAGTGAGATTTTAACTTGAATTGTGTCTGTGTAAGTCTTCATCCTGTGCTGCGCAGGACTGAGATTTGACTGAGGACATGGATGATTTAACGCTGAATTAATAATCTTGCGATTGCGATTGTAAGTATGGAGAAAGATCTGGCTATTAATATCGATATGAAAAAAGTGGTGTTTTTAATTTATCTTATACTGTTTGATCTTTAAAACAGTTTCTCACGAATATGTTAATTGAATAGGTTGCACAACTATTTTTGTTGGAAAAAACTCATGTACCTCTTTTCTTAGACTAGGTTTCCAGAGTTGAGTTTATATGTAGTTGATGCAGGGTGTACCGGGGTAGAAGTGAGCTCTTCCACCCAGTAACTATGCAACACAAGATGAATCTATGCATCCATGTATGCCTAATCTTTGAATCACAGGAGCAACGGCATAATCTTTCAAAAACACTTTTTTTTAAATTTTGTTTACCGATTTTGAATAATTATACCTCAATTACTAAAATAGACGGAAACAAGCGGTTTGTTGTGGGAAAAAGAAAATTTTATTTAGATTATTAGATTATTGTAGTGTTGATGGTTCTCGTGCGAGCTCAATTTTCAAGCGTGTAAATGATAAATCATAGAAAAAAATGCGTTTCAAATATGAAATTTTAATAATTTTTATTGAATCATTCGAAAATGAAGTTTGCTCTTTCCAATGCCGCAAACCTCATCTTTTCATCTTAATTACGTCAAAAATTATAAAAATGAAAATTTCCAAAAATTTTCAAAATTACGTCAATTTTTAGTAGTTTTAATTTTTGGACGACCGTAACTTTTAAACTATGCGAGATAGAAAGGTGAGGTTTGCAGCATTCAACAGGATGATCTTTTCCCCTCCAGAAACACCCGTCAAAATGATTGATCATGAGAACATTTTTTTTTTTTAAATTCACAAATTATTGAAAAACTTCACTCATAACCACCCCTGCGGTCCGAACGCTAGGCAAACATGCATTCATAGACTTGACTTATGTTGCACAGTTATTGGGTCTACCCCAGAACACCCTGTATTTGAAAATAATTGAGAAAGAATGAAATACGATAAAAACCACACCATTTATTACACGTTTATAAAAGTAAATGAGAAAAAAAATTGAAAAAATAATACTTGATTTTCTATCGCGAAGTTTGCATCAAACACAAGCCTGTTTCGGAAACGGCGAAAAAATTGGGTTTCTCATTTATTTCAGCTGCGATTCACGAATATTTCGTTGGATCTCGTAATCTTGTATTATCCACGCTGAGAATAATTTAAAAACTGAAATCACATCAATACGTGAAAAGGGTAAAACTACACTATAATCAAAATGTCACTTACATATTACGAAAAAAATCACACCGATCATCAGGAAAGGCCCCATTGATAGTATACATTTCCTAACTGCCGATGATACAGTCCACGGTATTACTGAAAAGATTTTATCAATCGTTTGTTCAACGTGATCTTTCCAAGTTACTGTTGGATTTTCGTCATGACATATGAAACCCATTACACCCAAGATGCTAAAACTTGCCACTATTGATAAGGCCAACATGCAGCATTCGAGCATAAAATGTTGTTTCTGTTGGCGCATAAATAGAAAAATATTGGAAATATTGCACTCGAAGGTATCTAAATTATTAATGTACTCACATTGTGTAAAATAACGATAGTATAGAAGAGCACGAAAGTTTCCAAAAATGCGCAAATTATAGCTACATTTGTGACCAGATCTGCAATAAGAAACGAATTAGGTGTATTTTAATGGTAAATTTACAAGGATGGATTTTTTAGCGAATTTACCTTGAAATAGATGCTCGTGTAGTGCCAAGTATACAAGACCGTAAATAATATTTATCGCCTGAATTTGAATAAAAAATAGATGCTCGCGTGTTAAATTTATGCTTCGGATTATGATGAGAACTTACAAAGAGAGTAGATTTTACCGAAAATTCTTGTAAATAATAAAAGTACTCACCAGATTGGTGTAAAGTGCCCCGAAGACACATGTTCTACTCGATTTTACTCTACAAAGAACCATCATACGGGTCGGAACTTTCATCAACCTCCACACATGACGCGGTCAAAAATAAAATTGAAAAAAATTGAGAAAAATTGAATGATACATATTATCAAGGCAAAATGTAGATGCGCGAGAATGTTGATAAAACTGCGGAAATGTCAGCTTTATCATCAAAACGAAAATTCTTATTTTGTTCATAAACGTGTACCTTTCCTTGGAAATTCATCAAAATTTTCCCATCTATTGGGGAAAACATTGTGTATTTTGAAGAATAATCTAAGCGCGTTATACTCTTTTAAATATCTTTCGATAAGAGCGATTCATTTAAAAGTAATCGTTTCTTTCAAATGTGTAAAATCCTTGAGTTTTCGGTGGTTTATTTTGATTTTAATTAGATGCGAAAAGTTAAATTGATACGATTGTAATTAAGTTGTTTAATAATGTTAGATACTCGCGAAAACGAAATTTACCAATTTATTGATAATTATTCTTATGAAATAAACGTAATTTTAGATTTTAACATTTTCATGTCTTGGCTATGGCACGAAATCGAAAACCGTCATGAAAAAGTGGTCGAAAAAAGCGTCACACGGTTGTCATGGTAACTGTTCTCATGGCGTCGTGTCATGCTCATGAGTGATGATCTTTATATTTCAGGTCACCATACAACGTCATAGATGACAAATTAATTGTCACTGTGACGTGTCATGGCCAGGAATGACATGTGACCATGTCATGGCCTGTAATGACATGTAACCTTGTCATTGTCAGGAGTGACATGTGATCATGTCGTGGCAACATGTCATAGTCAGGAGTGACATGTGATCAAGTCGTGGTAGCATGTCAAGTGACACGATATGATGATGAGTCGTTGTTATGGTGACATGTTATGGTTACGAGTGGCACGTGACGTCAAATGACATCTTCTGACGAATGTCATGGTCACAAAGTGACATGAAAATGTCACACTGTGTTGCAGACTTGTATATAAGCTAATTCTTTATGGTACAGAACGAATACATTTTTTTACGTGGATTAATCGTATTTACAGATTTGGAGAATTTTCTTGGAATTTTGAGGCTGTTGTAGCCTGTGTTAATTTTCAATTTCTTTAGCAAGGGAGCTTCTTCAACTCGAATTTGAACGGTAGTTGTATTTTTAGAAATAACATGTAAAAAGACCTCAGTTGCCCGAGTTCATTTTTCTATTTTTTGCGAATTTTCAAAAGTTAAGAGTATGAAATTCATCATCGAAAATTTTTAATGCCAAAAAAATAACTAGGTACAAATATGTACCTGACAATCTTTCAATCTGATGATCCGACCTCCATATCCTTCTCTTCCGCTTTCTAAATCTCTTCGACTTGATATTCAATATCTAATTCCTTTCTTTGAACTCCTTTTCAAATCTAAACTGGTCACTTGAAGAAGTTCATTTTCATTTTTAGCAAAAAAATGAAAATTTGAGGCGTCATGCTGCAAATTTGTACCTAACTTGGAGACTTTTTTTTCTAAATTTTCTAAAAACGTATTAAAATATTTTTTCTGGTGGGAAGTGAAGCTCAGCATTTTGCCAACTGAAAGTATGACTTTGTTGATACAAAGAACAAAATATGAAAATTTATTTTTCACAAGCAAGCGAATTCGTTCCATTTGGGCACATGTGCTTCTGCGGTGCATGTACCTGCACGTTGGAGGGCATTCAATATGGACGAAGAATTTGCCCATTTTGTAGAACAGTGTGCAGAACGTTATCCTAATTTATTTATGAATACTGATTTTTTAAACGAAACGAGGTTCGAACTTTAAAACGAGTCAATGTTGAAAATAATCTCCAGAGCACTTTGTAAAATTATAATTTAACCGTCTAGTCGTAAATCTATACTGGTTTTTACTACTAGGAAATTTTCTCGATTATTTCGCGAGCGAAATGATTATGAGATAAGAACACAGCACACACATGTAGTTATCGTATAATAGATTTTTTGTCGACTAAACACGATTAATATCCAGGAATTTTACACGTACTCGACAAAGTTCTCGTTTGCTCGAGTATATTGTAATAAAATATTCGAGTAACTGGTAATTTTTTTCGTCTGGAAGTTTGTCGTTTTAGCGATACTATCAAGAGTGAATTTTAGTATTGATGAACAATGGAAATTAGTTGTTTTGGTATTGCGATACCAATCGCGGCGCTTAACGTGTTGTATTTTAATTTGGTGAGTTGAGTGATATTTTTGTTGAGTAAAATGTAATAAGAGAAGGTGATGAGTGAGAATGGCATAATTTTTCTTTATTTCTCTCAACAGTTTTTGAATGTTCAAAATTCACACTTGTTTTTTATTTTGAAGTTTTGCAACGAAAAAGCACTAGGTGAGTTTGATTTTATCCTTAAATCAAGCAGATAAAGGGAAATTAATGCGATTTTTTGCAGATGAAGGTTACACTTTGATACTGTTGTCGTTGATGGTTGAATCGTTTGTTTGCGTATTTTCGATAATTACGCTCAAAAACGAAAATCGTTTCGAGCTGATGAAATGGCTGACTCCGATTTTATTAAGTTATACGTTATTCTTGTTCGTGTTGGATTTATTTTACGTGATTTACATCGCCTGTCATTTCTATTTCACTTATTACGAGCATTTCGATGGAAACTTGCATCGTGGTATCGCTTCAGAATCCAGCAGAGAAAATGTAACGCATGTAATAGAAGTCTGCATCAATATTTCATTCGCAGTTACTTCTTGTAAGTTCGATGCTCGAGTTTTATCAGAGTTTGATAATTATAATGGCAAATTTATTGCAGTTATTAAACTTCATTCGATCAAGATTTTATTCCAAAGGGTGAAAATGGCATCAAATGATGAGATTTTCACGAGCGATGTTTCTTGTAGGAGAATCGGGTCCTCTACGCCATCATCACTTCCTCCCTCGTACGATCAATGTGTTAACGTGGGTGATTATCCGCCTCCTTATGAGGAGAATATGGTTGTTTCGGTTATACGCAGCTGTGATCCATGTAAGATGCATGGATAGTGTGCTTAGGTTATTGATACTTTTCATGAAGTACACCAGTTTTCAATTGCTGTGTGGATTTTATTTTCATTTGGGTTTTTAAGCAATTTTTTTAATATTTTTGCAAGACGTTGAGTAAAAATATCGCTTCCTTCAACAGTGACGGGTGGGCCTATGAGGTGTTTGTATCCTCCAATAGAAGTGCCTTCGGTATGACTGTACTCTCTACACTCCAATTCCTTAAAAAAAATATTGTGACGACTCGTAATTCTTATCTGATGTGAAAATTGCCTGTTTCGCTTTGCTAGGGAGAAGTACCGCAGAATACTATTTGTACGTTTCTCTTTAAATATTCTTGTATTTTTTTTTTATATGGGTAAATTGGACCAGTTATGTTTTTCTTGAAGGTCTTTGATTCCTTGGAATCTCTCTTTAAGATGGGTTCCTCTTGATGGATGTATCTTTTTGAGAATAAACTGCATTTTTGCTGTTTCAACAAGTTTTCGTTTATAAAGTCTCCGTCGATCCATCAATCGAAATTGATCCTCGATCGTGTATAGTTTCACCAGTGAATACTTCACAGCGCTGATATCCTCTGCATTGGCGTCTTTTTCAGGGACAGATCCAGACTTGAATTTTGGGAGGAAAAATAAAATTCCAGAGGGTAATTTAGTTCTGATGATTTGAAAAAATGGTTCGTTTCACTAATGATATACAGGGTGTTCCGGGGTAGAAGTAAGGCCTTCAACCCAGAAACTGTGCAACATAAACTGAGTCTATGTATGCATGTTTGCCTAACCCC
>QBDW01005885.1:0-14745 GCA_003261595.1 Maconellicoccus hirsutus | reverse complement strand
AAAAATTATTAAAAAATTTTTTTTTGTTAAATAAATTTAATAAAAATAATTTTTAAATTTATCTACAATCAAACATTTCATTTTCAATTTTATCTTTTATGTTCAAACTATTCCTTAAAAAACTCATCGAAACTAAATTTTTATTAGCTACATTTTTTTTTCTCAAGCTCATACCTACCAATACATAATTAGTAAAAATATTTCGTTGTTATAAGCCTGCAACGTAATCTTTAGCTAAAATTTTGTCTAGTGCTTTGTCAGCACTCGCATCGACCTCGAATTCGATAAGGATACCAGTACCATCAGAAATACGTACGCAGATGTCATATTTTTTGTATTTTTTACCATCTTTGTGTACTTTTATCTCGGATGTCGGCTCAAATCCAGCCGAATGGAAAATTGTGAACTTTAATTCGTGGAAAATGGCTTCATTCATAGTCTCGTTATAAATACCTTGATTGCTCATCATTTCGACAAGGTGATTCGACACTCATTTTCGATCTTAGGATCGAATTTTTGAAGAAGTTCTGTAGCTTCGTTCCCGTTTGTTCTCATTCTTAAGATCCTCCAATATCCTCTCCCAACTCTAAAGTCATCTAATTGATCCGTGCCTCTGGCCTAGCAGCAGTAAAGGCACGTTAATGGAAAAAAGTAAAGTAAAGGAAGACATTTCATTACAAATTCATTGTTCGATAATCAGTCAATTAATTAGTTAAATCCAATAAATAAATTAATTAATTGAGTAGTAGCCATGTAAACGATTTTAGCCTTAAGCAAAAGTAAATAAATTAAATCAGAGAAAAACAATATTTAAATTGTGAAAAATTATTGAGAAAAAAAATCTATTAAATTGAAGAGCATGGGAAAAATATTCGAGGATTCTTTAATATCTCGAGTTGTATATGGCACGTTGAAGTAATAATAATGAAAAAGTAAATGAGGGACGGAAGGGTGAAGAAAAGGAGGTTTCTTCTTCAAATCTTTTTTTTCGTTTTTTGATATCTTGAATTTTGTTGGTCTTGTGTGTCTTGATAAATTATGGATAATTTTATAATCATCTTATTTTGATATTTTTGATCATTAATTCACAACTTTTTAAAAATTCTACAATTTTATATTTCTTAATTGAATTTTTGCATTTAAAAAAAAAATAAAAACCAAAACTTTGATAAACTTTGAAATTTTAAAAAATCAACGATAAAATAAATTATCGTTTTTTTTTCGAACTCTCGAAAATTCATAATATTCCGAATAAATTAGAAAAAAATTTTACTACGGTTCATCATTTTCGGATATTTTCTCGATGTTCGATTTGGCAACGCTGCGTTATCTTCGCAGCCCACATTGGTCGCTTTATGCTTATCTGCGATTTTTTATCATTTGTGAAGTCATACGTTCCGGGCCGTACTGATCAAGGTGAAGTGAAATATCTCAAGGTATGAAATTTCTTTCGAAATATTAAAAAAAAAATTAAACCAAAATACCTGTTTTTTTTAAGTTGATTATATCGCTTTGATTTTATCATTTTCCCGATAATTTAGCGATTTTTCTACGATATTGTAATTATATTCGAGAACTCACCTGTCCAATTAGCTAAATAAGGAAATAGATGAGTGGAAGAGGGGCGGAAATGAAAAAATACTACAAACATCATTCCCAGGTATCGCTTTTCCGATTCGTATAATGAAAATGACAATTTCGTCGTGGAAAAAACAAAACATTCTTTCGACGTAAATTTAAATCACTGCTTTTCACGACGATATTATATAAAACTTCAATCTGTCAAAATCGGACATTCAAAATGGCGCAATAATTTCACGTCTATGGTGAAAGTTTCGATTACGAAAGGGTGAAAGGAAACGTAGGATGTTCTGTTTTTGAGATATTTTCGACAAATAGAGGCGGTCGTCGTGTCGGCGACGTTTATTCAAAAATCATTTGCAAATAACGTAAAAGCGTTAAATTCGCTTCGGTTTATGGTTCAGTCGATAAATAGGATGAGTGAAGGAAACTACTTTGGTTTCGATTTGCGAAATGGGCGCGCGTTTTAAAGGGAATGGAAATATAAAAGGAGCGAGGTCGACGAAGAAGAGCTTTTATTGTTGCGAAAAACACACGGAGAGTTTCTTTTGTCGTGGAAACCGTTTATAGCGAAATGATCTCGAAATTGAAGGCGGAGGGAGAGGTTATGGGATGTGGTGTTTTTGCGTGGCCATTTTTCGGAGATTTTTTCAACGTATTGGGTTAAATGGTACGAGACGCTGAGGCGTATTGGTGCGCGGTTGCACGTTGTAGAAGGCATGTTTAGGTCGAGTAATTGGAGAAGCGACGCGTTGTTACTTCATCGACAAACGATCGCAAGTACCCGTGGAATCGTCCAGTACTCGGCGGCGGACGACGTCGCCGACGCGGCTAGAATCGTTGATGCGAGAAGCGCGCGTATAACAAAACCAAAAAAACCTTGAGAAATTTTCCCATATACACTATTTTACCAATTAATGTCATTCATAATTCTTACCACATACGTATGCGTACGAGTTGGTGCGACGTGGCGGCGGCGGTCGCCGGCGTGTATACGCATACGCCCAAAATAATGGAAAATGAAAACAATGCCGATGTAATAAACATGCTCGTGCACGCGTGGTGCGTTTTCGCCGCAGCCGCTATTCGGAGTCGAAATCGGGGCTGTATCCGATCGGAGACGATACTTTTAAAAAGAGAGCAAAAGGATTGCGTCTTATGCGATGAACACAATTAAAATACAAGCTACGCCGGTTAATTGTCGTTAAAAATATCTCGATACGATGGGCATTGTAGTTGGAAGCGAATATAACGAATCGTTACCTCTGACGTCGTCTCGGCGGCCGTCATTTTCTCGAAAAATAAGTACACCGGTAATTATCTCGACGAGGTGATTTTTATTACGAATGTAATTACTTTTTTTTCATTTTTTTGTAAAATTACACCCGTATGGTGAAGTATACGTGCACGCGTACGCAGAAGCCGTACTAGTAACGGTGTAGATCTTGGTACCTGTATAAGCGTAGTATTTAATTAGTATCGATATTGTCGCCTGTTTTACCGGCGGTTAAATCTTCGGCGTTTATGCCGGATTAACTTGGTGAATGAGGAATGCGCACGCGAACGCATTTTGTAGGTTTCAGTTTTCAATAATATGTGGTAAAGAATGAGGGGAGATTTAAAAAAAATCAAGACACGCATCAGAAGTGAGTTCTCCGCTCGGATTCGGTGTTTCTAAACTGTGAAGTTAAAAATTTATCAATTTTATCGAATACAAAGACTGGTATATTTGAAAAAATTTGTAAAATTAAAGATGAAAAAAAGTTGTTACAATGAGCGTATGATAAGAATACTACGAAACATAAGTACACGATTCTAGCACATGTAGAGGAAGCACAGTGTGACGTCAGCGTTACGCTTTTTTTCAGTTTGATTGCCAGCAAAGAAGTTCTTACTTCAAAACGCCAGATGTGGGGTCGGTTGCCCAAATTTTTTTGTGATTGGGTCACTGAACGTATGACTCTCTTGCAAGAGTTGAGCTTAGAAACGCAGTTTTACCCAAAAATTAACCTATTTTGGTAATAAGGATTATTTTTCAAAATTTCGTTCGCGAACGAGTTCATTTTTGTTGAACGAATCGTTCACGAACGAATGAATCATCTCTGAACGATGTTTTACTAGATGTCTTAAAATGATGTAGGTTCGTTCACAGCATTCCTATCAAAGTGATTCATCGATCAAATGAATCGTTCACGAACGAGTTCTGTTTTGTTGAACGAATGTCTCATCTCTGAACGAAATTTTTCTAGACATCTTAGAATGATGTTGGTTTGTGTACACTTTCCCTATCGAAGTGATTCATCATTCGAACTAATCGTTCGTGAACGAATTCCGTTTTATAGAGTAAATTTTTTACAAACGAATGAATCGTTCCCGAACGAAATTTTACTAGACGTCCTGAACAGTATTGGTTCGTTTACGATACTATCGCCGTAATGATTCATCGTTCGAACAAATCACTTGCGAACGTCTCGAGGATTTGATTTGTATTTAAAGGTAACGTTGAAAAACCAAATTTAACCATTTTCGGTCAAGTCGTTCGCGAACCGAACAAATTTCTTTTCATTAGACAAATCGTTTACGAACGAATGAATCATCTGTGAAAGAAATTTTGGTGAATCAATCCTTCAAGAGCGGTTCGGGTGTTTGTTCGTGAATTAGTTTTTTCATCGGACGATTCTTTTCGATCAATCAAAGTTATTATTATAACATTCACGTATGAATCAATTTCATCGAGAAAGTCGTTCGCAAAGAAATGAATCGCTTATTCGGTAAATCATTCGCGAACGAATTATTTTTTGATAATTTTTTTATAACTTTCCAAAGACTTAATCGAGTTTGATGCTGGTGATTGAATCATTTGAATCGTTCTCGAATGATTCACTCGTTAATTGAACGAATCCTCGTGAACGACCTGGTTTATTCGAATTTTCACGTCGTTTACACCGATATGACTACAGATTCGACGTATTTTTTTCGAAATGAGCTACTTTGGATGAGCGAATCATTCACGAACGAATGAATCAACGCAAATGCACTACTTAAAGAATGAATTTCAGTGCGAAGATGTTTTACGATGATTTTTTACGAAAAATATAATCACGTAAGTTTTGCGAGTGCTTCGCCAACGAATTATGTTATTTTCAAGCGATTCGTTCACGAACGATGGGATCTTTGAGAGGAATGTTTCTCCGCGTGGTTCGTTTTCTCGATTATTACTCGTGTTTTGAGTATTCCGCTGCGAGAATCGCTCGCTTGCGAATTGAACGAAGGTTTTCACGAATGCTTCGTCGATACACGAATCACTCATTTGGTGTATTCGAATTCCAAGACATCTACGAAGTGAATTTTCGTTGAATTCGTGCGCATTTCGCGCTGCTGACGAACAATTTCGCCGAATTTTTTCCAATCATCTATTAACCCAGTGTGCGCATGTTTCGTAAACAAATCGAATGTAATTTCCGAAGCGATCGATCGATCGGGACGATTCCGATGGTAATTTTATTACGCGCCTTACCGGTTTTTTTTTCTGTCGAACGAAATATGCATGATTTGTATGGTGCACGTTCATGAATATGTAAACCCGTTAACGCGAACGACCCGTTTGAAATGCGTTCGAGCTGATTATTACTCGCGTTTTGTATTACGTCGGCTACTGGACGAATGGAATTTTCCAAATGATAGTCGCGTCTATGGAAAACAGCGCTGCGCGATGGAGTTAGCGCCGAAGAGGAAGCGCTATCCGTTTGACGGTCGCTAATAAGTTATCGAATTGAATACGCGCGCCCGAGACGTCATTTTTCGAGGTGACTCGACGAAAAACGCACGTTCGCGAATTACCGTATTTCAGATGGTGATTTTTCCGGTTGTTCGAGGGAAACTGTAGCGAGCGCTGGATTACATCTCGGAATCGACGTACGATCGTGAAGTGGTTAATTTATGTAATTTATATGCGGACAAGAGGCGCGAATAGGCCGAAAATCACGCAACTCGTTTTTAGCGGATTACTATAACGGATCCGCGCGAATCCCGAGATTTTACGCCGATTTATAATCTTAACCGCCGTGTACCGAATACGGTCGGTATAAGCAATCGATTCGTCGGCGTCGTTGAATACGCGAGGAAAAAAAAAACTTGTACAAGGTCGTCGGATCGCTGGCGCGTAGATACTTTGTTGGATGGTCTTCGATGTCGAAACGTGGTAAATTGGTTCTTTCAATATGGAGGATTTGGTAATAGACGGAATTCAGTAGGTCTGCCCGAGGTGGAAAATGGTGGACGTGGACTCGGAAAACCCATTAAGTTTCGTCTTCGGTGTAAGAGGTGATTACAAATGAATGAAAATCTCCAAAAACACGAGGCTTCTCGAAAAAAAATCTTAGTTACTCGCGAGAGTGTCATTAGACTCATAACAGAGTTTATAATATCGTCTCATCTTTCTCATTTTTCACAAATAAAAATCAATAAAACCGTAAAATAGCAATTTTGTGAAAAATTCTTCAAAACGTAATCATAATTGATTGAAAATTGCATATTCTACGAATTCGAATCTGATGATTTTTCGAATAAAACACTTCGCTTCCCTTTCGTTTAAAGTAATTGACGACGGTGATTTACCCCCCCCCCCTCCTCCTCCTCCTCTCACCTTTCGTCACTGCAGCATTCATTTTAAAGACGGTTGTTTCAAGGCAGTGTCGAGATATTGTGGAATGTTTGAGTGGCATTGTAGAGTAAAGGGACAAATTGGGATGTTTCGATAGATCCTTCAAAAATGGAAAAAACGGGAAATTTAGCTATTTTTTTGAAAAAATTTCGTTTTTTACTTCACTTGTACTTTTTTCCACCTTTTTTTTAATTATGTGATTTACAGTTACTTATTGCTTTACTTTCTAGTTTTTATTGTTTTTTTTTGTTTTTTTGTTGGGTTTGTTTTTTTTTATGTTGCGTCAATTAATTAATTGATTAGCAGTTGTAGTCAAAAATTGTGTTCAATTCATTGTTTTAAAACATTATTCACAAGTATTGAGAAAAAGGAAAATATACGAGTGAAAAATGGAGAGAAAAAGGGAGATTGGAAATGGGAAATTGTAAAAATGAAAAAAAGAGAATTTTATGGTTCTGGATGAGAAATGGAAGATTGTAATCGTGACGTCACAGCTTAGTAGCGCTCGAGAAAAAAGTGAAGTTGTAGGATAAATATTCGAATAATTTGTATGGACCTTTATGGGGAGTGCGAGTTCTTCCAAATTTTCACAATTATTATCAAGTCTACGTAAAAATTGTATGGAAGCAAACTTTCTAAGCGGAAAATTTCCTATTATTTGATGGGTGAATTTTAAAATTCCAATGATCGATGCAATTATAGTGGACAATTGTAAATCGATCATCTCTCGCCTTGGATTCATCTGGTCATCAAGTAAGCTCGTCAGCTTTGTGCGAATTTCCCGCGATTGAATTCCATCGAAAGCGCAATATCGATGGTGCCTTCGTTCTTTAATAAAACCATGTTGGCGACGTACCGTAAGGTATAACCTTATTGAGAATGGTCGCCAAATACAAGGTACCGGTTCGAGTGCCAGCGCTGGCTACACAGTACACACACACATGCGTACAACTTTTACGTAGCGATCGTCATCGTCGTAATAGGCGCTTTTCAAGTTCTCTAACGTGTTAATGAAACCGGCTGACGGTTGCGCAACGCGCAGGCGCCCCAAATCAGGTTCGACGTGGTCGGTTATCGACCTAATTGTATCGATACAGTAGTTTTCCATCGGAAAATAATTCCTCGAACGAAGATGCGTGCATTGGTATGTATCATTGTTGAAGATGCTCAAGCACCTAGCACACGCCATGTTCGCTTCGTCGATCACGTGACACGTGTTCGGTGAGCGTGTTTCCAAAAAGCTAGCTTAAAATCAGACCTCGTTATCACCCAGCAACAACGCACGTGTCCCAAGGTCTCGATGGACGATGGACGATTTCGCCTTAGCCATCTCGGCGCGTTCGCGATCGGCCGCTCGTTAATTACGGCCGACATCTCGTGAGAATCCGTCATTAGGTAATAACACCCGCGCAACCGCGTTGAAATCTGATCCGCGAACCGTGGACACGCGCTAGCCAAGGCGAACCTGCGCCCATCGACTGGCCAGCGTCGTATGTGCTCGTGAATCCACGACAACCGTTTGCAGTCACAGTGGGCTAAATACGAGAACCATTTCGTGACCATGCCGTACGAAAGCGCCGCGAAGCGTTGCCGCCGCTATTAACGTCATTATTTATGATAATTGTACGCGGCGGCGCGTAAGGTAAATAGAAGAAAAACCAGCACCTGTGTGCTACGTCAGTTCGAAGGTTGCTCGATGGCCATCGAGACCGGCGCTCGTGTCCGAAGACGATGTCTCACTCGCGTACGGACTACCGTAACAACTTCTCCGTTGACTTCGGGCGCTTTCTCATCCACGCCCATGATCTTCTATGGTTCGTATCCAAAGCTACGCGGTATCGTAAAACTTCGATGATGCGAGTTGTTCGCATAAAACTGAAATGAGTTTTATCCCTGGTTTTCGTGTCGCTTCGCTCGAACGACGTTTTTCGTCTCGCTCGATGCGTCGCATGGTATTGTAATATACCTCTGACGTCAGGTTTATGCATTGCGAAATTCTAAAATTATGAAAAACGGAAAAACGCACGGAAAATGAATTCTCGAGCGTTTAACATGTGAGAGTATTCGTCACAAATTCCAACCTCGTGCATCATTTAAAGAAAGGGGCGTGAATCGTTTATGAAATGCAAAAAAACAACAAAATCTGCCTTAATCAACTTGATAGTAGGTATGAAGTGGAAATCTGTTTGGTGTTAAGAAGAATGGAGAGGGAGGAGTGGGGTTGATTTCAAAATAAATTCTTTATTCATTCATACCGATTGTATTTCAGATCTAACTAGGCAACCTCTTTAAGTGGCTAGCTCAGATTCAAATAGGAGTTGGATTTTTGGAAAAAGCATGTCAAAAAACCCCCAAAACCGAAATTTTAGCTGCCCAAATTCACTTCTCGATTTTTGGCGAATTTTTGTAAATGAAAAATCGAAAAATTTCCATTGAGAATTATGAAAAAAATTGGCTCAATTTGAAAAAATAGTTGAAAAAATTGCTCATAATATGGTTTCCCTCTTATTCGGTCCTGCCGAATCCGAATTTCGCATTGTTGAGTCATTCTGGAGCCTCCAGCGCGATTTTAATTTTCTGCAGAAATTTCAAAATGCTCTGGAAACTGTTCATATGAGATTGGGCAGCTACAAACTTGGTTTTCGCTTATTCTTGACCCCTTCAATGGACTTTACTACATTTCCAAAAAAAATCCAGGTTGCCATTTCAACAGTAATTTTCCAGATCTATTTTTGCTAGGTGGTGAAAAAAATTACCCTCGAGGTAGTCGGCTGGAATTTCCTGGAAATGTGGTTAATTCCATTGAAGGTATCGAGAATAGGCGGGGACCAAGTTTTTAAATACCCAAACTCATATAGACGGTTTTTGGGGCATTTTGAGATTTCTAGAAAAAATAAAAATCGCGTTGGAGGCTGCGGAACGGCTCGACAATGTAAAATTCAAATTCAACGGGTCCGAATTTAGGAGAAAACAATTTTTTCGTTAATTAAGTATGCGTCGGAAATGTACTGGAATTTTTTTTAAATTCGTGGTGTACTGTAAAAAAGCTGGTCAAAATTACTCCCGAGGTAGTTGGCTGGAAATTCCTGGAAATGTAATAAATTCGATGGATGGTGTCGGGAATAGGCAGAAACCAAATTTGGAGCTGCCGAAGCTCATATAAACGGTTTCTGGAGCATTTTGAAATTTCGGGAGAAAATGAAAATCTCACTGGAGACTCCAGAACGGTTCCTCGGGTTCGAATTGAAGGGAAAATATATTTTCAGTATTTTTTTCAAGTTGAATCCATTTTTTTATCTTATTTTTGATGGAAGTTTTGTAATGTTCAATTTTTAAAAATTCGCCGTAAATCGAGAAGTAAACTTGGGCAGCTAAAATTTTGGTTTTGGGTTTTTTTCGACGTACTCTCTCTAAAAATCCAATTCCCCTTTAACGTACATTTTTTCGAAGGTATTCCGTATTCTTGGATATTTTCAATTGACGTCGTAATTTCTTCTTGCGAACGTTGAAAATAATTTATTGGATGATTTTGCAAACTCTGTGATGAGTCTAATGATACATTTGGGAGCAAGCAAAATTTCATTGTTCGAATGTACCTTTTATAACCAAATGGAATTTGTCGATGGTGAATTTTCACCAAATGAACTCGCAATGCAAAGCGATATCATTACGCGTATTTTTTTTTAAAACAATATGGCGGATTATCTGCATACAATACCTAATTTTCCTCTTTAGTCGTCGACTGTTCGTTTCTACGACTAATTTTGCGACTACTTTCGACCAGCTGTCATTTCACCTGCTTATCAACGCGATAATTTGTCCAGTATATTCGTAAACTGGTCGAATAAGTAAACCGAAACGGTCGTTTGTGTTTTTTTAAAATACCAATTCGACGTTTGATTTAATCAAAATGCAACCCAATGAAAAATACATCTCGAGATGAACTTTTTATTGTGGTTTTTTCCAAGTTATAGTCGAATCTAATCTGAACGTATATTTTGAAGATACTCGCGTCTTTTTAAATGAAAACAAAACGAAAATTCTTATTGCGATCGTCTCTCTTGCTGAAGAAAATAGCAATGAAAAGCATACACTCGTCGCTACGGTGTTCGTGCGGTAAAACTTTCACAATTTTGGCATTTGCGAACGAGGGAAAAAAAATTACACGTTGGTATTTGAAAGAAATAAACGACGGAATAGATGACTCGGGGATAAAACGAAACCGCCATTTGGTTAAAGATGTGAACGACGGTGGCAAAAAATCGTATTTTGAAACGAAATATGTAGATGGATTGAAAATGAAAAACGATACAGATCGAGCCCGAAGCGACGCGATCGTACGCGACGTAAAATTATTCTTATTTTTATCACGAAAAGTCGAAGAATTTCCCACGTCCAGTAACACTTACGATTTACGTGGTAAGCTTACGTTATATCTATGGCGCGCTGGGGCAGCGGGGAATCGCCGCCGAAAGACGAAACTCCGGGCGAAGATGTCGATAAACCTTCGGCAAGACGTGGCGAAAGGTTAAAAACGAGGTGGCCGCAATTGGCGTTTTGCTCTCGCGAAGATGCTGCGGAGTACCAACGGTGTAAGAAAAAATATGCAAACTCATTGCGACAGCGTATCGCCGCAGCGCCGTTGTTACGTTTTAAATCCGTTTTATTGCGGCAAAGCGCCACGACCAGTCGTAAGGAAAAGGTAGAGGTCTCGGTACCGTAATGTCCTCGCTAAGCGGTGCTCGCTTTGTACGGCCAAACGGAAAATAAAACGTGAATTTACGAGTACACCGTGTAATTGTATACGATATACGGCACACGTACCGCGAGGTAATTGTGCCCCGTCGACGGGGGTTTTCCAACGCTTCGGACACGTTTGAATTGTAGATTTTCGTGAAAATGGCGTCGTTTCGAGGTGTTTCCTTTTCCCTTTACCGTGATGCGTTTCCGTTCGGTTTCGCCGAGTTTTGGTATCGTGAAGGTGGAGATGGAGAGGGGTATAGGTTCGACTACCTTTATTACGGCGCGCAGAGGTACCTCGACGTAGGGTTTTGTATTTCGAGGTGATAGCGACGAGTGAGGGGTTTGTGTAGGATGATCAGGAGTCAGGAAACACATACAGAAGAGTTTGCACCCCCTCCCATCCCGCCGGTTTAACGGACCGCTGCTTTTTTATGAGGAGAGATCTACTCGAGGGATATATTTTTGATGAAATTCTCAATAAATTTTATCAATGACGTTATTCAAGTAAATCGCGATCATTCGTGAAGTATTCAAGATGAAATTACCTACAAATCGCGAGTCACACGTGTGGTTGACACGTGTTTTTCTCATCAACGATGTCTTCTTTGTGAATAAAGTTACAGTGTTTTTTCATCAACGATGTCTTCTTTGTGAATAAAGTTAATAACACAATTTTATGGAAATTTTATCAGAAACGTTTTTAGTTATTATCAATTTTTTTGTAACTCTATTTTATTCCGACTTAGTGTGAAGTACTCCTCAAACCAACAACTGACACGTGTTTTCTTCGTCAATGCTGCGTTCTATGTGAATAACGCTAATAACATAATTTGTTAGAAATTTCATCAGAAACATTTTTAGTTATTATCAATTTTTTCATAAATCCATTTTTTACCGACTTCAGGTCAATGAGAACTAAGCAACTTGACAGTTGACACGTGCTTTTTTGGTCAACGATGCGTTTTAGGTGAATTACCCAAATAATTGAATGTGTAGGAAATTTTATTGGGAAAATTTTCAGTTATTATCTACGTTTTCACCTCTTAAAATCCACGTAATTGAGCATTGCTCACCTGTCAATCAAAAAGGTCGCCATTTTGTACGAACCCTCGACTTTATTTTTCTGAATTTCACTTCAATATGTTTCCTAAAGACTCCTTCTCCAATTGAACAAAAAAACGTTTGTTCAGGAGGGGAAGAGGGGGGTTCAATATTTCTTTATGCTGGTTCCTCAACGACAATGTATCAGGTTTTATAACTGACATCGTCTTATTTCTGCCAGAAATGTGATTTTTGTTCATCTTCTGTTTTCTCGTATAATTATCGAGCTTTAGGAATTTCCAAAAGCCTTTATTCCTTTGATATACGCGCAAACAAGCAAGATAGGCAGAAATTGAACATAATCAAGTTGATTGTTCTTCTCGATACGAGCGAGATTACTTATGTATATGCTAATTTCACCTATTTTGCATATTCAACGAGATATGAAACTTCGGAAATTTCGTCACGTTGAACTCTTCAAAAAAAACGTCGAGATGAGGAGATTTCGCCGTTTTAACGTAGTCTAATTGTGCTGCTCCTTGGAAATACGTAGCTAAAATGTGAAATTTCGCGATAGTAAATCTAGGTAAAAATTGGAGAGGAGTGGTACTTGGACATTTTATCAAAAGAAATCGTCATTTTGTATCGAAGCTTTCATTGTCGTGACGTATTTTTCGAATAAATGAAGACTTTCGCGAAAACCGTCGTTTGGGGTAACTTTGTGTGTACGGGGCTACTTTGAATTTTCTAGTTGAAATTACCTGACATATTTTTCAAGCTCATTTCACAGATTCATAACTCCAGAAATTGGCTAGTTCGAGAAAAGAGTGCGTTTCAAAGTCACCCCGCATTTTCAAAGTGACCCCAAGTACTCGAAATTTCCATCATTTCTGGCAGAATTGAAATTTATCGATTTTTCACTCAATGCTTCGTATAAAGAAACGGAAATAATCTCGAAAGAAGAGTAAATTAACAAATCGATGGTTAATCTTTCATATTGTGTTCCAATTGAAATCCCCAAACGAACGGGAAAAAATATCGAATAAATCTTTACGCACTCCCCCCCCGCTCCGATTCCGCATCAATTCTCCGTCTCGGACGAACCTCGTTACGTAGGAAAAAAATTTGTCTCCAACGGTTCATCGTTCCACGAGGCCGGTGCGACCTCCGATCGATAAAATTTTCCGACGTTTGGATAAAACGAACGTTAAATACGCGCTTCGGCAACAAAATTACGCCGAAATTGCCCGAAGAGCGCCATTCCGTTGCGTCGGAAAAGCGACGTGTACGCAAGCGTGTACACGCACTTTCTCCGCCGACGACAACGGCACTCCAGTACTCGCCCTTGAAACGCCGAAATCGCATAGTTCGGCCATATCGAAGCGAGCGGCAATCGTAGCCTCGATCGGCGTCGATACGATCATCCAAATTTCATAATGCAGATACTCTACACGTGGTCTTCGGGTAATAAGGCCGATGTGTGTCGCCATAGCGCCACGCACGTGTCACAAAGTCCGCGATGACATTTACCTTATCTGGCGTCATTCGCTTATCTCGCGATAAACGACGCTTCGCAATCTTCACCGCTGTGAAGGCTTATCGAACATTTCCACATCTAAATTTTTCATACCCCGAAATCTCTCGTTCGATGCAGCTTCCCGTCGAAATGTGGAAACGCGTCGCCGGAATAGAAATCCGAGTTATAAATAATACACGCGTTTTTTTTTTTCAAACCAGACAAGGACATTGTGCTGATATCAGAAACGATAACGTACAAAATATTAATGTCAAAATACTCGCAACGAACTAATAAATTTTTCACGTAATTACCACCGAACGTACATCGAAATACCTTCCTCTCTTCTGTACCTCTCACTCGAGACTCCTCTGTCTTTGCGAACCTTACGTAATAACGTTACGAAACAAGATTGATGTTTTTTTCACCGAAATTTTCAACCATTCGACGCCATTTTTCGTCCACGTATTCAACAAACACGCTAAATATTCGATCGTTGCTGCGCCCGTGGAAAATGTTACTCTGCGTACTTTGTGCAAACGTTCGACGCGTGTAATTACGTAGAAAAATGAGCCTCCGGGAGCCCGCATCATAATGGCTGTCGCGATTATTCACCTTTTTTCGCTCATTTTTTGGCCGCCTCGATCAATGGTGGCAATTACGTAATAACGAGTTCGTTGCCGAACTAAACGATACGCCATAAAGATACAAATCGATTGCCGACAGCTAAACTGTACGAATCGATAAATGAAAGAATACCACTCTACTGAAATATCGTATGAGAGCTTGTTACAAAATGGAGGCATTTTTAGTCCAAGATGTGCAGAAAAATTGGTATTTTTATCGGATTTGTGAATTCTTAGAAGCTTTTTTAAGTAATTTAACATGTTGGAATAAATTTGACCAAAATGACCCTGAAATATATTTCTTTTTGATTTGAACAACGAATTAGGGGTGAAAAAATAAACATCTTGTAAATTGAAAAATTTTAAAATATTTCTAAAAAATGAACAACTTACTCAATCTAATTGGAATGATTAAATAGTGAGAAATGCTGATTCCTAAATTAAGAAAATTTGAAAATTTGAAAAAAAAATTTTATTTCCTAAAATTTTTATATTCAATATTTTCCACTCGATCCGTTGAAATGCCCTCAATAACCCTTCATGAGGCGCAGACCCCTTAAGTGACATGAGTGGTC
>QBDW01005884.1:0-17549 GCA_003261595.1 Maconellicoccus hirsutus | reverse complement strand
ATTTTAGCCCCTCCTCCCTGGGGTTCATGTGCATCTGAGGGTAAATCTGACATAAAATTTGGATTCAGCGGCTTCAAAAACTCTCCATAAGACAGGAATCTGTTCCACTGTGCGTCCCTTGGACAATATTATCAATGCGGGGATTCCCTTTACAGTGCGACTCATAATTGAAAATTTTACTTGCGGGGATTCCCTTTACAGTGCGACTCATGATTGAAAATTTTATTTGCGGGGATTCCCTTTACAGTGCGACTCATAATTGAAAATTTTATTTGCGGGGATTCCCTTTACGGTGCGCCAAATCATGTGTTTTTGGCGAATATTTTGTTCTTTCAGGGGTACAATTATGCAACCATGCACGGCATAGTACTAGATAGGCAATTTGTTATACCAGGTAACATGTCATCAAAACGGGGATTCCCCTATGGTGCGACCACTCGCGGGTTCACCGTGGAGCAGGGTAATCTCTTTTTTTATAAATATTTTATTCTTCTTATTTTTTTTATGTTCTCGTAACACCTCAGAGCATCTCTTGCCTCTCAAACAGCACTTAAATCCATTAAGTTGGAGTAATTGACCACTACAAAGAGTCCATTATGAAGAATGTCTTTCTCGTTGTAACACGTGAAATTATTAAAAAAAATTTCATCACGAACGGGGATCGATCGGTCGACCGTTGCACGACGCGAATAAGTGAAAGCATGTCGCTTCCACTACTCGCATATCGAGTGTGTCGCGCAACGGTACTTAAGATCGGTCGATCCACCGATGTAGCGCTCTCGGGGTCTCTAAATTGGCCTTCTAAAGGCTTGGAACTTTTATTGAAATTCCTTTTCCATTCAACACTTCGACTTTCAATTCGGTTTGAAACCTGGATTGACGGTATTTTAAATCAGAACCGTTGTACGAGTAAATTCGTATTCGATATTAATACTTCACGTCTGAAGTTTATTTTTCTGCGTCGTACTACTTTTCCATTCGTGCTGCTATCCGACTAAATATCGCTTCCTCGCCTTTTTCGTTGTCCACCCCTGCGCGCTTCAAAGCCAAGAACCACTCATTGGTCACCGCACGTCGCGCCCCGTTGAAATTTCCGATACGGCGATTTGCACGATAAGACGGCGCTTTCGCCGCATAAATATTCGAATAAAAACAACACTCGTCCATATGGCGTTGCGAAATTTCATCGACCACGTACCCCGCGCCTTCTCCGCCGTCGCCGTTTGTCGACGCGCGGTACAAATATAAAAATAAAAAAAAACATACCAGAACCGCGAGAAAGGGAAAACGTCGTTAATCCGTTGTAAAAATGCTACGATATTAATCTATGACACGTGAATACAATAACATAAAAAACGCGCGTAAATGCTCCATTTTAAAAAGTATACGGTTATATTTTCGTATTCGCGAGGCCGAAGCCCGAAAAAAGCACAGCTCGTATCAAGCTCAAGGTTCGAAATACACCTACGAGATTTCTACAATTCACCCTTCGACCTTCCGATAAAACGCTTCGAAAATTCTACGTCTTATACGAGAATTACTTCGAGAACAATAAAACGAATTAAGCACCAACGAGGAAACGAGATATTAAGCGAATTTCCACATGTACCTGCTCATTTCATGCGAATCGCGTCGCATCGAGACAACCTGACAAGCGACGTCTTCGCAATGACGCCTCAGCGCCAGATGAGGCTTCGCTTTCAAACAACGAAGCCACCCTTCGAAGCCCCGTATCAACGGCGGATAATTCAAATTCAGCTCCAATTAAACGCGTCGAAGTGACTTGTAAATAACTTCCACCGGTAAGGTTCGTTAGTAAATATTCATAGATTCGGAGCCGGCCGCAACACGTCCTTAAAAATTCCAATTCCTCTAGCATTTCGCGGCGTTCCGAAATTCTCCGTCGAATAACACGCTTCGTATCGTATAAATACACCTTGCCCCTTCGGCGTCGCGTCGTCTATCGCGCGATTTCAGGTAAACAGAAACACACCCTCTTCGTATTTTCTACGCAGTCGAATTTTAAATAGTTTTTCCACCTTCGTTTCTTACATCGTGTCGCGATGCTCGTCACCGACTACTAAAAATTAATACGACGACGCGACTCGCATTCTCTTTTTTTTTTGTTTACCATCGTCGTACGTCGGGTAACTACCCACGCCCGAGTACTCTTCCGTTCGCGTATCCGTTCCCGTGCACAACGAAGTACCACATATTACCGTATTTGCGGTAACTTTCCCACCACCCCGTCGTCTCGGTATCGTACACCTATCTCGTACCTCACATCGGCTTACATTTTTCTTTCTTACTGGTTGCGCTAAATATACCCGAAGGTTGGAAATTGTTTTCAACTTTCATCCTCGCGAACATCTCTCATTCTCAGCGCTGCGCCGTTTCACGTCGTCGAATTTCGTTTTCAATTACGTTAAAATGTTTATCTTTTGTGGGAAAACGCGCGCTTGCATGGTTATTCAAATGTCTACATAGCGAGTAGTACCGATACTATTCCAGTGCCTTATATCTGGCATAGCTACAACCCTAACGACACGACCACTATTAAACTTGCTCACTCTTGAAATCACCAGCCTAATGCGACAGGCGGTGATTAGCTTGAGATCGCCAAAAAAGCCTCAATTATGAAATTTACCACGAAATGGGATGAAATTCTAGGTAAAGTTGAAGAGATACGAAAAAATTCATGTAGCAAAAGATGTTCAAAGTTCAATTTCCAATGAATTTTGTTTCACGAATGACCCACAAAAATAGCTTGCGTACAAGTTCGCAACACAGTAAGATATATGACTAGTTTTGACAAAAACTAGTCATTATACTGCAACGGGTCAAATTCCAGAACGTAAACATTCAGAAAATCAAAAACCTAATACAAATTAGAAGGGAGATTCTCACGAGGGAGAAAGTTAAGCCCCTGCTATCGCCAATGAGGCCTTCCTCCTTCACCTGAAAATAGCGATTAGATCGCAATTCCCGTAGAGAGGAGGGTGAAGTGTTTAAAAAGAAGTAAAGAGTTGAAAAAAGAAATAAAGAGTTAAAACAATCGTAGCGCTAAATTGTCGTATATTCGCAAAAGGATTATCACAGCAACAAAAATATCCCACTGGTAAGGTGGTAACTTCGTACGGCGGTTGCACTTTCGTTGCACCCTCGCAGGGTCCAAGGATCCCACTTGCATGGAGGGGAGCAGGAGAGCTTAAGGAAGACGAGTATATAGTGCGAAAGTTCGTTAGATGTATAAAGAATGAACCAAAAAGTTTCTGCCAACTGGCAAAATGGTGAGAACAGAAAATAAGGAATGAAAGTGAAAGTGATGGAGCACAGAGGCGTCGATTGGTTGATCGACCAGCCATTAAATACCGTCGCGCGACACACTTTATGAGCGAGTAGACCGTTGGTTCGGTTCTACTCGCGTCGCGCGACGTTCGGCCAATCGATCCCCATCGACGTCGAAGTGTTTTTTTTTTATTACGTATTTTTTGCTAAATTAACCCGTTGCAAAATTAACCAAAAATTCAAACCACAAAAGCAACTCGAAGTGGGAAAAATAGCATACGAAAAAAAAGACCAACTCTCGAGCGCAGGGCACGGTATCGCGGGTAAGCTACTTAACAAATACGAGGGGCCATTTCAAATCATCGAAAAAGTGGGGAAAAACACGTACATCGTAAAAGACGACAATGACGTAAAAAAGACAGTAAACATAGCCCAACTAAAACTCTAAGATAAAGTCATAACACAACAATTATATGAGGCGTAACATTCAACATAAAAAGCGTCTCAAGACTTCGTGTTTTAAGTAAAAGAGAACCTCACGAGTATGCTCCATCACAACACGTAAAGCAGAGAGATCGTAAACATGGCGCAAAAGTGTACATGTAAATATACATCATCAATTGCATATCCCACTCCACCACCTCGGCCAGGAAGATTCCTATTGAACAAGCCGAAACCATACCGGGAGTGAGCAGACGTCGACCATTACTTGGTCAAAAATGGTGTCGAGCGTCCTCCCTCGGTACGCGAATACCGAGAATGGCACATCGCCGAATTAGAGGGGGCACCCGACGTCACACCAATGATGCTAAAGGCAGCAGAAACGCCGCGCCAACACAACGGCGAGCAACGCTACCCAGGGGAAGAAGACGAAGAGGACATCCTAGAGCTGACGTGCCAAGAGGAAGAGGAACGGAGAGAAACGAAAAAACGAAACAGGAGAGGAAAAGCATCCACAAAAAAGGCTGCAAAGAAAAACAGAAGGAAGAAGAGAATTACTAAAAGTACCAAAGATTAGATATAAGTAGAATTGAATACATATAAGAAGTAATAGTTTTGTTTTGTTATTTGTAAGTCACCTTTTCATTTTTTTGTAAAAATCATGCCATTACCTCCTTCATTCACTCTCACTTCTCTACCCGTTGCACTTGGTCACGCGGAGGAACACTTCCCCCAAGGAACTTCCTCGCGTGACCAGGGGCATATGCAACGGGTCAAATTACACTTCAACGTCGACGGGGATCGATCGGCCGACCGTCGCGCGACGCGAGTAGAACCGAACCAGCGGTCTACTCGCTCATAAAGTGTGTCGCGCGACGGTATTTAATGGCTGATCGATCAACCGATCGACGCCTTCGTGCCTTAATAAGCTTTCCTTATCTCTTCTCATTTCACCTTTTCCAAAAGCGAAATTGCGACTCGTCGCTATTTTGCATTTTATTCACTTCTCTTTTCATCAACATGAAATTGCGACTCGTTTGCTATTTTACGAACCTTCTTTATCTTTTTTTATTCATTACGGAGACTTGCGATTCGCTCGCAATTTTACGTTTTGATTAATTAAGTGTTCACATTTTTGATAATACTTTTTTTACGTTTCAACGTTAAATTCGCGGAATTGCGAGACCTCGCTATTTTGCAATTTAACACACTTTTGCGAACACTTAGGTTAACTTTCGTTTTCCTCGCAACTTTCTTTCCCCTCCACACCAGTGGGATCATCGTGTCTCGCAAGGGCGTAACGGAAGTTCGTCCGCCGTGTGTGGAGTAACCACAATACCAGTGGGAACAATTTTTGAATCTGTGATTACCTGTTTACACGAATACATTACGTCTTACACTTATTTACGCTTTTGTTATTCAACTTTTCGAACACACGTAAATACTTCACCCTCCTCTCCACGGGAATTGCGATTTAATCGCTATTTTCAGGTGGGGGAGGAAGGCCTCATTGGCGAAAGGCAGGGGCTTAAATTTTCTCCCTCGTGAGAATCCCCCTTCCAATACATTACATGTCACTCATAATCATGATACGTCGTCATGACAACAACGTGTCACACCTATCACATGTTATGATGACATGAGCACATCAAGTTTGTCTTTCAATACTATATCACGTTACCATGATAATGACATGTCATCTGTGACATGTTGTAATGACATGAAATTATCAAGATCGTCATTCATGACCATGTCACGTTGTCATGACAATGACCTGTCATTTCATCACCACCTCACACAATGATATGATTGATCACATGTCACTTATAACCATGACACGTCGCCATGACAACGACATGTCACATTTATGACATGTTATGACAACATGAAAACATCAAGATTGTCATTCATGACCATGTCACGTTATCGTGACAATGACCTGTCACCTTATCATGACCTCCTATCATGATATGATCATTCATCTACATGTCACTCATAACCATGACATGCCACCACGATAACAACGTGTCACACCTATGACATGTCATGATGGCATGAATTTATCGAAATTGTCACACATGACTATGTCACGTCGTCATTACAATGACTTGTCATTTCATCACGACCCGTCACCATGATATGATCACTGATCTGACATGTCACTCATAACCATGACACTTCACCATGACAACGACGTCTCACGCCTATGACATGAACATATCAAGATTGTCACTCACCACCACATATGTCACATCAACACGATAATGACATGACATCTGTGACATGTTACGATGACATGAAAATATCAAGATTGTCACTCATGACCATGTCACGTCGTCGTGACAATGACTTGTTGTCTAAGACGCGTTACGACGGCATGAAAAAAATTGTTTTTCGTTAAAAATGAATACATATACAACGTATTAAAAGTTTTGTGAGCAACTAAGTCATCTGACATATCATTATACGTTATCAACATGCCTATCGTCATGACATATGTTCATGAAATGTCACATGATCATTGATCAGTGATCACATTGTGGTATAGAGGTACCACCCCCTAAAAATTAATTTTTTTTATTTTTTTTTCTCTCTTTTGGCTTGTAAGTTTCGCCCTCACACACAACTGGTGTTCTATAGATAAGAGGCGACTACGATACACTTCCATTCTTATCTTTTCCTACTCTTTTCCTACCTAAACCGTTCTCCCTTCCTTTTCCTGAAAAAATCGCAATTTCATGTTTACGATATTTTTTTTTGTTGTTATCGTTATTCCTACGAAATATGTAATTTACCTTTTTAGTTTGTTTTTTTTTTTCACAAAATTTCTTATTTTTTTTATTTTATATTTTTTTTATCTCCAGCGAATGAAGTATGTAATAGATTAAAAAACTGTATGTAATAGCCCACTTAGTCGGGTGGGCTCACCCATTAGCACGAAACATGGTCTTCGTATCATGAGCTAATGGGTGGGCTCACCCGCCTAAATATAATATCGTTTTCATATGATTTTGTATTTTTTTTTATTTTTTTTTTATTTACGAAACTCTTTTTATATAGAATCTTTGTACTCTAAATTACCACAACATATCACTCGTGACCATAGCATGTCACCATGACAATGAATTGTCATCTACGGCATGTTATAAAAACATTAAGATTTCGCGACGTTTTTTTGAGACGCTTTTTCGGGACTATTTTATGAGATTGTAGCTGAGTCTGAAGGAATAGAAAACAAATTCTTAAAACGAAAAATATTCGAAATTCTATTTTCAACAAATTTATTCCATGAATTTTCTTCTAAAGCCGGCTCTAGATCTATGAAATTCTGCGATTGGCGTGAAAGAGAAAAATCAAGCAAACTTTCAAGAGATTCTTCAGCTGTGATTTCCGTTCGTGAAACTAACAACCTCATAGATTCGAAAAGCGCGCTCCTCTCCGCTTTCTCAATTCCTCTCAACAACCCCCTGCCTGAAATCTTCTCACTCGTGTTACGCGAAAATAAAACTATTTCTGACTCCGTATCACGAAAGGAAACCGAAAACAAAGCAACTAAACCTTTTTCCCCCAACGAATCCATCGAAAAAAACAAACCATCATTCATCAAGCGAACAAAAAATATATCCGACGTAAAAACTAATTTCAATTTCTGCCACCACCAACGCAAAAAATTCCCTTACAAGCTCGTAAACCTCTTCGACATCAATCGTCGATGTTCAAATGTCAAATTCATCACTTCGACGGCGCTCCAACGGAGAAAAAACTCATTCGCGTATAATTACAAAAAAATCGCTACGCCAAACCTAAACACCCAAGCTCGCTTTTCTGCGGCAAATATATTCAAGATCGCGTTACACCCGGCGAAGGGTATACCGCGGTCATATTTTATTCATTAAGTCGAAATTTACATCGCGTTTTGTCCATCATTATGAATACGAATGCAACGGCGAACACCGTCGAGCTGACATTTAATACGCGAAGATGGAAAAAAATACCGAAAACCGATTTTAAATATTTGACGAGCCAGAGCGTTTGTCGCGACCGCAAAAAATCCCTAAAAAGGAAACTCGCGCAAAAACAACGCTATCTTAGCGCGCGAAATTAATCGACCGAATATTCGCGTTTTGTTGTTATTGTTGCCCGTGTCGGCGGTATTTGTCTGCTCGATTATTTCCGCTCGATGGAATCCTTTCTTCGTTTTAATTTTCGATTCGCGACCAATTATCGAGAATCCCCGTTTACACGCTTCCACGTACTTGACTCGCTCGCGTCTCATTTGCAAAACGAGCTCGAAAATGTGGCGGAATTCGCGAATTACTTATGTATACTTCGTGTATCACGTACACGCCATTTTACACCTTTTAAAATCTATATTTCTTCGGCGAAAGTTTCTCTGCGAGAGAATTTGAAAGAAAAGTCGTATTTGTTATATTCTTAGCAGATTCGGAAATTCGTAAAAAAAAGAATTACGATTCCCAGTTGTTGCAAATTGATTGGGGACCGTTTCATGTCGAATTAAAATTTTTAACCGAGGTGAAATTTCAAAAAAACATATGTTGAGTATCGATGTCTTTATAGGTCAAAATTCAGAATTTTTAAAGCTTATAGTGACATTCCAAAACCACCTAAAAACAATTTTTGGGCAAAATCGAAGAAACAAGTTTTTTTCGTTGAAACATTTTTTAACGCGTTTAAAAAATTGATTTAAAAAAAGCTTAATATGCGATGTACCAAAAAAATCGATAGATTTTGGGTGAAAAAATACTGAAACATCGCAAGCTTACGCCCGTCGAAATGATACCGGCCACCGTGTACTAGCGGCAGATCTACCCTTACGCGTAACAACCGCGTTAGCTGAAACACGTACGACGACGTAAACTCATATTAGTTAATTTTCAACCGAATGACTTGAAATTCTGGTCATCTGGGGGGGGGGGGGGATTACACGCTCGAATAACATTTTTTTTCAGATTTTCTCAATCACTTTAACCTCCTCAACGATTTTGGAAGAAATAACGAAGAGACGACTGATATGAAATCAAACGGTCAAAGTAATCACACCTATCGAACATTTGTATGGGTCATGATGGGGCGTTTTTGGACGGCTTGGGGTGACTTGAGAAAAAATTTTTCGAAACAAACTTCATTGCAAATTGAATAAGTAACATTCTTTGTTCGAATTATTTTTTCATGTCGCCTCAAATTTCACCACTTTTAGTCATTAGCAATGAAATTCAAAATGACTGACATCTGGTGGCGCTGTGACGAAACACTTGAAAACGGGACACTGGAGTTGTAATATGTGGGAAATTGTAGTTTTCAAATTTTTACTCGAAAACGAGAGCACTTTAGAAAATTTTTCATCTTTTATAATTTGAAGAAAATTAAATTCCCTATTTTTTTATATAAAAACAATTACATTTTGACAATTTTTACGGTTGTAAAGCTCATTTTCTTCTCTGATTTTCTGATTTTTTCAATGTTTTGCAACTTTGAATGCAATGTACTTCAAGATTAAGCCAAAAATTCTCAATTTTTTGTAAATCTCGAATTTTCAGAATTTTTTCCTCTTTTCAACAATGCATCAATAATCTTAAAATGAATACCGACGGACTAACATAATCATAAAATAATTAATAGCGAAAATTTTAATGAAAAATTCACCAACAAATTTTATTGTCAAATTATTAAAAAGAGAAAACATTCTACAAACTCGAGATTTTCAAAAAATTTGAGGTTCTGAGTTAAATTCGAAGTAGTTTCAGTGTAAAGTTGCAAGACGTTGAAAAAAGCTGAAAATCAGTGAAAAGAAATGAGCTTCACAACCTTAAAAATAGTCAAAATGTAATTGTTTTCATATCAAAAAATAGGAAATTTAATTCTCTTCAAATTATAAAGGATGAAAAATTTTCTATAACTCTTTCGTTTTCGAGTAAAAATTCAAAAACTACAATTCATAGAATCCCTTTTTCAACATTTCGTTGCAGCGCGCTCTATGTTTCGTTTCACTGCCAATATGGTTGACATTGCAAATAAAATAACACAATTGGAGCGTTTTTGCGAGGCTTGATGTAATTTAAGACGAAAATGTATGAAACAAAAATTATTGGAAATTGAAAAAGAAACTTTTTTCGTATCGACAATTTTTTTGTATGATTTCAAATCGTCATAATTTAGCTATATTTCCACAAAAACTACGAAATTCTCTTCGATGCAAGCATTCTTCAGTATTTTGGTGAAACTTTGGGAATCAGGACTTGATTTTCGGATTTCAAAAAAAAGGTCATCATGAAAAATCAACGTTTCAGCTGATAAGCATTGCTGAACATCCCTCTGAAAAAATTCAAGAATCACCAAATCGAAAATTCGCACCGGAGACATTTCGGTCATTTGTACCTGAACCTCTCATCCCCACCAGAACTTCTACTTCTCCATGAGCTTTTCTTTTAAGTCACACGTCACCATTTCCCATTCTTCATTGTGCGCGACTTTGAGCAGGGCGTTGACCTGTTGACGCTGAATCTTCAACATGGCGTAATGTTACCATATGGGTCCAATTTTTCGTAAAACGATTACATCTTTTACTGGTGTAGGACGATGACAAAAAGGCATCTACGGCGAGGAGAATATTTCCAGCGAGACATGATACCGCTCGATTTAACATCACACCCAGCACGGATTATTTATAATAATATATCGTCGCGAAAGCGCACACAGAAAGAATGACAAACGGCGAGTACGGGGGAAGGGGGCGGGCTCGCGCGTCGGGGTAAAAAAGTAATTACACGATGAAAATTCGACTCAACGAGGTGAAAATACCGCCAAACATGGCGCCGAATAATGTTTACGGTTAATTCATTTAATGACGGAGCTTTTTCGAAATTACGAGCTAGCCCTGGGGGCGCAAATAATTGTCGGAGAAATCCAACTCGTCGACTCGAGCGTGGTAATAAATAAATTTCCCATTTACGCGCCGCAGCTCACGACGCGGCGCTATTTCTCATTTCAGAGATTTCAGAAAATTGTTCCGTTTCGCCGTCGCCGCGTCGCACCTTCCGAACGCAACTCGCGAATAAAAAATTCTTTTTTCATTTGAAACCTCGGAAGCGGCGAAGAAACGGGGGGATTTTAAAATACGTGTTTGAAATTAGAAGACGAAAAAAAAAGCGCGTATTTGTAATTCGGCGCGAAACGCAACCCTTTTTTTTCAGGCCTTTCCCTGGTTCATCTCGATCTCGGGTATTACTAATTTAGACGTAAATTTGCGGGCTTTTTCGAGCTTTTACATATGTTCCAACCGAGCTTTTCGTTTTACACCGAGTAAAAATAATATTTCGCCGAAACCCACGGCAACAACGGGCCGGAGGTGCGAGTAAACGGTATCACCAGTACCCTTCCCCTCCCGGATGTAATTCTGAAAACCCGAGCTACTACAGTTTGGTATATCTCGAGGCCATTTTTTACCTTTAATGTTTTCTTTACGCGTTTTTTTCTTCCGCGATTAAATATTATTTTAGTGGCGTTTTCGTTTTTTGGCCATTTTTTGGCGACTCGAGTTTATATTGCGGTTTCGGCGCGAGATAAATTGAAATTTTAATACGTAAATTACCGAGGTAACGAATCGTTTTTGAAGGAAACGAGCAACCACCAAGAGGTCGTTGTCGAGACGCCGGTAACGCTAACGAAAAAAGAAACGCGGCGGTGACGGAGGCTGCGGGATACTACGCGTAATCGACGACATTGATAAAATTTTAATCTTCGAATTATTTATCAAGTTTGTGTATTCTTTGAATAGGAATTTCGGGGCGAAATGTTTGATAAACGAATCGCTCGACCTAGTCGAGTGTTTCGATCGAGAATTTCTGTTTCGTTCTTTTGCATTTTTTTTTTCGCTTTCGTGACGCTTGCCTCTCTTTTTAATGGAAAGAAAATACGAGCACAATAAAACGAGTTCTCGTACAGGAATTGAAAAAGAAGTTCTTTTTCGTTTTTCTCCTCTTCTTCTTGGCCAGACAAACACGTCGATAAATTGGTTATCGCTTCGTATGAAAATTTTCGACGACGGAGGAAACGTGCCGTCAGATGTAGACCTTTTTTTTTTACGTATTCTGCGACGTCTCGTCATTAATGGAGCGAGCGGAGAGTGGTACATGTGGATTTACGAACGTGGTGTAGGAATATTTGCATACTCGGTTTGCCGTAAATACGAATAGAATGTGTTATTAAAGTTGCAGTACGTGAACGCCGTAAATTCAAGACGGGACTACGGGTGTAGTGAGTTGCATAACCAATGTTAGCAGGAAAAAGCACTAAAATCCGAGTAATTGCCCGAGAAAATTAAAATCGCGGCAAACAAGTGCATGTCTTAGGGTATTATATCAAAAAATTATCCCATTTGATCGACAACCGAAGTCGTGGAATCTTGGAAAACCTCAAAATAAGGTCCTGTAACTTCAATTTTTCATAAAATTGAGCAATTTTTGGGTACAATATTAATTTTACACTTGTTTGTTCTACAGAGCGATATTCTACAATTTTAATATTCCCAGGCAACTACAGGGATTTTAGTGCTTTTTCCTGCAAAAATCGCTTATGCAACCCACTATACCCGAAGTCCCAACAAGCGATGACCTGTGATTCAGATCTGAGTTAAGAGTGAGATTGCCCAGCGAATGGAAAAATTGAGGGATGCGCTGAAATTCGATGACTATTATGGTCTGTCATGAAGACGTTACGTTACTGTTACAGTTTTCATGACAACGTGGCAAAATTACGAACGAATTTGAAAATCTACAAAAAAATTGTCGATATGAAAAACGTTCCTTTTTGAATTCTCAACAATTTCGCCTCAAACATTTTCCTCTCAAATCACTCCAAGTCGCGAAAAAACACCACAACCGAGTTATTTGTCGAAAATATGGCGAAATTTGAAGAGATAGGAAAAAATTATTCCAACAAAAAATGTTATTCACTCATTAAGCAACAACTTTCGTATCAAGCATTTTGCGCCAAGTCACCCCAAGCCTTACAAAAACACCCCAACGTGACTATTTTGTGGTATAGAAATACCACCCCCTAAAAGATTTTTTTTTGTTTTTTTTTTTACAATTTTTGGTCTATTAAGTCTTGGCATCAAAATTGATTTTTTTTATATAGGCAATTCCTAATTTCCTATTATCCAAACTGTTTTTCTTATCTTTTCTTCCCTTCTCTCGTGTTTTTCCCCTCCCTGGTGATAAAGGTACTATGCGTACGTGAGGTACGAACTCGGTTCATCTCGCTTACTTATGATTATTATATGAAAGTGTTATGTTGTTGTTTCTCTTTATGAATTGCTTAAAATTGTAATTTTCGTTTCTTGAATTCTCAATAAAGTGTCCAAATTGGGAATTCGCATTATATTCTCTCGGGGATGAGTAAATTGTGAAGGAAGCTTGTTGCTGGCCGAAATGGCCCAGGTAATATTCTGTTAAATGTGACGACCCCTTTTCGGTTCACCCCTTTTCGAGTCATGTAATTCGCGAATCCCAGTTTAGGCACTCGCCCCTCTGGTCTGATATTTGGACTTTGTTCCAAGAGAACAGAGGTGGTGAGTGTCTAAACTTACCCCTCCCCATTTTCTGATTTATGGACTTCGCTCCATCCCCAAAATTAACTCCCTCTTTTGATATAATGAGTTTTGTCTCATCTAAAATTATTCTTTCTCTTTCATTTGATATATAGATTTTATTCTATTCGCGAATTTATTTTTATTTATTTTTTTTGCGATCTAAATTCATCTCTTTATTTTTGTTAGTTGTTAAGTTGTTTCCGCATTTTCGTTTGAAATGGGTTTCTTTTTGTTTTTTTTTCGGATTTTTGATTTTGGGTCTAAATTTACATCGTTTTTTGAACGCAAAATTAGGATTTGTGGGATGGAGGGTTTTTATTTTATTTTATTTTGTCGATTTTGGATTTTCCCCTTTTTGGTCTCATTCTTTTTAAAATTTCTCTCTTATACTTTCTTCCCTATCCCACAATTTCGTGTAAACGGTGGGTTGCTACTTCAACTACGTACCATAGCATTTCACACTTAACAGACAATGATTTTTTTCCATTTTTTAGAAAAGAAGAAGGGGTGGGGGAAATACAGAATCACACCAATTTTCGAGTTTCTTCAGGCACGTACGAGTATTTTGCGCAGCAGCGAAAAATTCTCAAAATATGCCCACCGAGAATCACTACAACCGAAAATCAACATCGAAGCTCCCTCCTCAGCCAATTCTACCCACAAAATGAAAAACACCATTCGACGATGACGTCACAAAACAGCGTAATCTCGATAAAGAATCATTCATCGACTATAAAACCCACGCATCATTCGACAACACTGAAGCTGTAACCAGGACGTCGGTAATTCCACGTCTCAGCCTTTGAGTTCCCTCTCTCGTGCGAGTTTTCAACGCAACGAATTGAGAATCGACGAAAAACATCGACGTGCCGCGCACCTCGCGTGCGTTTTCTTTTTCGTGGCCGACCATCGTGAATAACAAATTTCCAACACGCGATTCTCTCGCAACTCCACTAGCTCGATACGAATTACAAGCGTTCGTTATCGTGTAAATAATTAATACGGCATTATGTTATTGTCATGTCGACCTGTTGTCTTCTTCGTATGACGTTGGCTCGAGCAGGGTTTCTGTATTTCGTGAAAGAAAGCGCTTTCGAAAGGTGCGACGCGATGAGGTTATTTGGTCGTCGATATTTTTCGCGGAAAATTTACAAAAATCCGAGTCGAGCTAAAAAACATACGAGTTGAAAGTTGCTCCGCCAGGTCGCGCTGACACTCCGTAATACTAATTATAAAATAAAATTAGCCAAGTTATTTTTGCCACAAGGACGAGTCCTCATAACCACCAGACCACATACTTCATCATCGAAAAACGTAGCATTCTCAACTCTGCACGGAACAGCAACACGAATAATGCAACCATCAGCACTCCTAGCGGAGTGTTCCTTCCCCATTACCTTTTTACAAAACATGAAGTTTCTCTTGTAGCCTCTATATTCGGAATTTACCCACAGGAGAACTTATTCGAGGTGATTACGAGAAAGGACCCGCAGAAACCGGAGTACAACACAAGGCAGACATCAGCTTCCCCATCAGCTCCCACGATCAGCAACGCTTCGACAGTTTTCTACTGCAGTTCGCTCACCTTAAGGTAGAACACCAAACTTAAGCCACGGTGGCTTGGTGTTCGAGCTTAAAGTGGACGGACCAAAGCAGCAGTACGATCATCCTGGGCTCTTCGTTGCGACGTACATCCGCTCCGGGATAACAAACGCCACCACGTCAATAAAATATCGTCTGCGGTTCGCTGCTGGCTTCTTCGATGGAAAGCGTGGAAAAAAAACCATTATCGCGCGCTAAATCTATTATTCGGCGTTAATGTTTACTTTTCTAATGGATTTCTATGCACTGTTTACATTGGCTACGACGACGATGTTCGTCGCCGTCTCGCCTCGCCTATCGTTATTGTCACCGCGCCACCACGTGTCCGCGAAACGCTTTTTTCTTCTCGGCGTTGCCGGCTTCGCTAAGCGAAAAAATTCTACTCGCGTAGACACCGACGAAGCCGCGGTAGCGACGTCCGCAACGCGCAGCACGCACAGATAACCAAATAGGCACGTACGTATGCACTGATAACGCTTACGAAAAATCAATTAACAACGCTTTCCGCAGAGTGAAACGTCGACCTCGCGAATAAATACGCCGATGAAAAGGTACGAGTATGCTTCTCGAATGTATTGCCGGAGCCTTTGCCGAAACTCGTTTCAGATGCTTTGTGCCTTATCCCTTTCTTCTTCCTTCGTATTACCGCGTTGTCGTCGTCGTCGTCGCCGCTGCTGCTGCCGCGATACCGGTATGTGGAAAGTCTCTTTCTCTATCTTTCCCTTTTGCTCTCCATACGATGCCTTGTTTCGAGTTTCGCTTCGCCCTTTCTCTCCGGCGGCGTTTGGCGGGTGCTTTTTTAACCCTTTGATAATGAAACCACGCTCCGCGCCGCAGCCTTCGTTATATTCTTCGCCGCTTACTTCATTATTACATATATCTAGCCTATGTGGTATGCTATATACGCTACGCTAAACCATACTACACCCAGAGCTATAAAATGTATTAGTAGAAATGATACGCGTTACGTTTCTCACAAAACGAGAACGTCTTGTGATCGAAAATTATCTCGTTTTGAAAATTACTTCATTTCGCTGAGCAACGTGCAAATGCTTAATATTCGTACTATAGTCCAAAATAACATGAATTTTGCCAAGTTGTAACATTGTGTTATGGCATAGTCAGACCATATCATCATGGTCAGGTCATGTCATGTTAGGTCATGTCAACATGACCATGTCATGTTAACATGGTCCCTATTCATGTTATGCCTAGTAAACATGGTCACTATGGTCAGGTCATGTTGTGTCGTGGCCATGTTAACAGAGGCTTAAGTCATGTTATGCTATGTCAACATGGTCAGGTTATGTTAACATGGTCCCTGGTCATATCATGTCTAGTAAACATGGTCATCGTGACCAGGTCGTGTTGTGTCATGTCATGTTAACAGAGGCTCAAGTCATGTTATGCCATGTCAATAAGGTCAGGTCATGTTAACATGGTCTTTAATTACGTTATGTCTAGTAAACATGGTCATCGTGGCCAGGTCGTGTTGTGTCATGTCATGTTAACAGAGGCTCAAGTCATGTTATGCCATGTCAATAAGGTCGGGTCATGTTAACATGGTCTTTAATTACGTTAGGTCTAGTAAACATGGTCATCGTGGCCAGGCCGTGTTGTGTCATGTCATATTAACATGGTCCCTGGTCATATCATGTCTAGTAAACATGGTCATTGTGACCAGGTCATGTTGCGTCATGTCATGTCATGTTAACAGAGGCTCAAGTCATGTTACGCCATGCCAACAAGGTCGGGTCATGTTAACATGGTCTTTAATTGCGTTATGTCTAGTAAACATGGTCATCGTGGCCAGGTCGTGATGTGTCATGTCATGTTAACATGGTCCCTGGTCATATCATGTCTAGTAAACATGGGTCATCGTGACCAGGTCATGTTGTGTCATGTCATGTTAACAGAGGCTCAAGTCATGTTACGCCATGCCAACAAGGTCGGGTCATGTTAACATGGTCTTTAATTGCGTTATGTCTAGTAAACATGGTCATCGTGGCCAGGTCGTGATGTGTCATGTCATGTTAACATGGTCCCTGGTCATATCATGTCTAGTAAACATGGGTCATCGTGACCAGGTCATGTTGTGTCATGTCATGTTAACAGAGGCTCAAGTCATGTTACGCCATGCCAACAAGGTCGGGTCATGTTAACATGGTCTTTAATTGCGTTATGTCTAGTAAACATGGTCATCGTGGCCAGGTCGTGTTGTGTCATGTCATGTCATGTCATGTCATGTCAACAGAGGCTCAAGTCATGTTATGTCATGTCAACAAGGTCAGGTCATGTTAACATGGTCTTTAATTACGTTATGTCTAGTATACATGGTCATCGTGACCAGGTCGTGTTGTGTCATGTCATGTTAACAGAGGCTCAAGTCATGTTATGCTATGTCAATAAGGTCAGGTCATGTTAACATGGTCTTTAATTACGTTATGTCTAGTAAACATGGTCATCGTGGCCAGGTCGTGATGTGTCATGTCATGTTAACAGAGGCTCAAGTCATGTTACGCCATGTCAACAAGATCGGGTCATGTTAACATGGTCTTTAATTACGTTAGGTCTAGTAAACATGGTCATCGTGGCCAGGCCGTGTTGT